>KZ149596.1:19022-31044 GCA_002157085.1 Melampsora occidentalis | reverse complement strand
ATTTGTCTCTGGCTTACTTCAAAGCTGTCTTTTACAATCCCAAATAAAGTGATGAAATCATCCAAATCATTGACTCAAAACAGCTAAATCAATAATATTGGCAGGAGTCGAGAATCTACATTTGTGAAACTGGAGATAAGGGTTCAAAGAGTGGCTTGAAAGAGATTGAAACTGAGCTGGTTGGTTTATCGATCACTGGGCAATCACTCGATAAAAAGCTTTAGTGTGGATGTTGATCATTCAAATGTATGATCAGGTTTTTCTGACATCTTTTGTACAACTACTGTGCTCAATATGCTTGAACTCACACGGAGACAATCTGACAAGTTGTTTCAAATAAGTAAGCATTGGGGTGATAAGTGTTGTGGTACAGACATCGATATAGGATGAAATTATAAAGTGATAAAGTAGGAGCTCATTGCTTTTGAAGGTAAATTGGGGGTTGAACTCATCTACGTGATCTTATGGGTTAGAATCACCATGTCCGTTGTTGTATGTAATCGATTGGGCCTCTTTCTCCTGAACCTCTCTCGCCATCTTTTCTCTGACCAATCTCAACTTTTGACGCTCCCGATCTTCCTGGATGTTGTTAAGTGTCAAAGCTTTTTGCCTCTTGACCGCTTCAATTTCGTTGTGCTTCATCCGAATGGCAGTCTCATGCGCATGGGTGATATCAGAAATTTTCTTGGTGAGGATTTGATGGCCGATGGTCAAGATCTCCAAAAATCGTTCCGATGGACTATCAGGAAAGTTTAAAGTCTCCACATGATCCTTGACGCCTGGCGAAAACTTGCAGGCAAGTAGATAATCTCGAGCACCTGGTAAGGAACACGGTAAATTTCAAACTTAGTCCACAAACCCTATATGTAGAAAATCTCGAAAGTGGAGTGAGAAAACCCGTGACATACCTGGTACATTGATTATGTTTCTTTTGATCAACTCGTTTGAATGTTTGACTGTCTTGTATTTGGCTTCTCCCGGATTTTTCAACACATTCGAAGTAATTTTCTCCATCGTCTTGAGTGCTTCAAGTACCACGGCTTTCTCATTCCGTTCCACAAGTTGTCCTTCTATTAGCTGGACGAAGGTCTTTCGGATTGCAGCACCTCCATCCATTGAAGCAGGTAGATTGGCAGTTTTCCGACGAGTCTCAGCCGCACTGGCGACGTCATGAGCGTTTATCGGAACGTCATTAGGTGGGGATGTGTGAGCAGCAGTTGGTGATCTCAAAGTGTTTCCTTCGGCCTCAGAGTCCCAAGTATCGTTATAAGGCGACATCGGCCTCATTCCTTGCATGTTGGTATATGTTAGGGTTTAGCTGATATCTCGAGACGTCCTAAAGCTCTTCACTCTTCCCCAAGTTGAGGGATTTTCGAGCGATGAGAAACTGAGACTCTGAAAGAACACAGAAAACGAAGCAATCTCATGAGTTGATTACATCTTCATCTTCACGTAAGTTTGGTAAAACCAGCTAGCGATCAGATCTGGGTATTCTCTTCCAGTCAAGCATGCTGTACCTATCTTTCTTCTGAATTCACTGGTCGTCACGCGGAGACCGCTAGTATTAGGATAGAATACGTAGAGTGAAACTCAGTTGATGTCGCGAGAGTGATGATAGGCTGGCCAAACACTGGAGGGAGAATGAGAATCGAGGAAGAAGAGTCAAGACCGATCGGTACTCGGGGCATTACAGCATACATACAATCAGATAAATAGCTTATGACGTCATTTAGTCTGATGTCACCACGTCAAGTCTCAAGGTAAACAGGCTCATAATCCCTCATAATCCTGGTCATGAAATTTTGAGTATAGAAATGAGTCAGAAATGGTAAACAAGCAAGGAGTCTAGGATCCATACTATTTGAATGCTTTCTTCCAAATATCTTCACATTTCCTACTGGAGGAATTTACCATGTCGAAAAATATTGTCACAGAGTCAGAGGGGCCTGAAACCAGATTACCTCCCGTTCAGCTAGTCGAACATCTCCTAGGAAACCTCGACGAGGACCAAAATGCGGATGCGTTCGATTTGGAATCCGCGATCAATGCTTTCACGAACTTTCAAGAACCAGTGAGCAAACCGAAATTCTCCTTCGATTTGAGTCGATGACTAAAGGATGTGACTTGTGCGTGTATCTTCAGATGAGCAATAGCAAGATATCAGAGTTGACCTTCTCCGGGTCTATGATAGTCCAGTTTCTTGTCACTTCCAAAGAAACAATTGGTGATTGGAAACAGTTTTCAATGATGTCGCCACCAATGAAACTCCGGCTGGTTCATCTGTTGAACAAGATACGTGAGCTACTCGAACTCATCAAACACTAATCTCGGCAGATCAACTCACAAGAGCTTGTGTGCCCTCGACGAATACTTAGTCAACCAGGACTTCATAAGGTCGCTTTTCTACCTCAGAGGATACATCCGAACCTTGGCACTTGGAAGTAGACCCCGTGACAACACGTCTGCGATGGCCACATTGCCAGACGTACTAATCGCCTCTGTGATCGACTATATCAACGGCGATAGCTCAAGCCGTCTTGCTTTGTCTCCTTCTCTTCGGCCTTGCCTTTCTTGGTCACATCAAACCATCGAGCTTGTCGTACGAATGCCCACAAACCAAGAACAACTGATGAATGTCCTTTTTTCCCCAATACCTCGCAATGATAAACTGAGCTATGAGATCAAATTAGCATGCTTGTCTCTATTATATTGTCTCTGCTGTCTGGACAACTGGAGTCCATTGCAACCTGAACAAGCATGCGATGAACTCGCAAGCTTTATCACGTCACTCGATGAGAATCTCATTGCCTCTCAAATATCTGTTTCCCAAATTCTTTGCCTATACGGCGTAAGCTTCAAGTTCCAATCAAGCAACCCTTCAGCTTTTCTCAGAAGGAATCCTGCTGATTCATGGGATTCGTCAGTATTTCCGTAGATCTCAAATTCACAAGGTCCAGCTTTTCAAGCCTGTCACAATCAGAAAGATTTGGATCTTGTTCATATCACTTTTTCCTAGCCCTCAAAATCTCCTCGGTGATATAGAACTCAATACACCCCAGAATGCTCTTTTTGCTGACGGAGGTGAAATGATGTCATGGGTCTGGTTACACGCCGACTTTTGTCCCGAAGTTGAGACAAAGTGGGTTGGATGTCTTGTAAGCGGATCGAGCTTATATTGTGCCGATAAGAACTAGCCAGACTTTTTTCTAACACTAGTTTCGCTTACATTTTGGGGGCTTTTGTGAATAGACAACATTGTGGGTTCTAACTCAGTTCACGCCTTCATCTCTGGAGTCTCTCATCGCACCCAATATCTCCTTGACACACGACCTGTCTAAGGCATCAAGATCGAATGCCACGGGCAGGAATCTGGAGATCATCACAATGCTTTCCAATAACGATGGCATTGGCTTGCAAATACTTCTAGTTGAGTAGACGCGGTGTTCTAGTGCCAATCAGGTTGGAGAAAGCTGAGGGACTAGTTTTCTGCCGTTGGATATATGAAGAACTTCTTCTTCGGTCCAAGCCCTCCGCAAGGTTTGAGCCCCGCCACATGGAATCAAAGCTGGCGCTCGATCTTCAGCATTCTCTTTGATATCCATCTAGGAATATGTAATCAAGACACGCTTGAGCAATCTAGAGTGGATCAAAGACTCTCGCGACTAGTGGAAGAAGCTCTTCAGAGGCTGTTTGGAAACATATTTGACCTTCCACGTATGTTCATCCTCGCTTGCTTTGAAAGAAGGCGATTTGTGTCAGCTCAAAGCAAATGTGCCGGTGTTCTCCAGAGAAAAATTATTTCATTCGCCAGGCCATTAGATTACCTCCAAGACACATTACATTTTATCTACGAAAAGCGCAATCGAACCTTCACAAATTACTCAATCAGACCCTGTCGATAGTGCAACAATCAATGGAGTCTATCGATACTGAAGATACGAGATATATGAGTGAGGCTACTGATTGCTTAGACTTCCTCAACTTTTGGGCAGAGAATCAATTTGGTATACCAACATCTTGCCTGTATTAAGATTGCTTGCATGTTCATCAGGCTGACGCTTAGCATGGACCGGTTCTCTTGGTAAAAAACGTAGATGTCAAATTCATACAACCACTCGGTTTTGTCACAAGTTTACTTCAACTCTTATCCTATCCTTCAAGCGCCATAAGTAGTTATAAACTTGCGGCCTCCAGATTGCTGATAACTATTGAAAGTGCAAATGGATGCAGTTGGACATTCAATTCACGAGAATCACAGATAGTCTCTGAAACTTTATTGGAGATGAATGAACTTCATGGGGATGAACCAGGTGATTTTAAGAAGGCGCCTGCTATAAACCCCTACTTGTTCTTCGCAATGATGACCGATTAAAACTGAAAATAGCTCAAATTGTTTTTAGGCACAGTGATGGCAGCATTTGTTCGGACAGCTATTCATCGCTTTCCACCTTATGATCCGCAGCGGATCTTTCTATTTCATGCGCTCAGGGATAGGCTGGAAAATATTGCTTGGGCCAGTCCCAAGGAACATCACTCAGAAACACCTATATCTTCGTGTTCGCAATCAATTCAGGATCACTGCGGAGACCTTTCCTCGTTGGGAAGATATGAACATATGAAGACGATTGCAACGGCGTTAGTTTCATGTTTCAAATCCTTGGACACAATCACACGTCAGTTGATATCTACCAGGGTTTCGTTATTTCCTCGACTTCCTAAGCTCATTTATAATTCCAGTGACCATTTGTTTTATTTTTAAAAGAGATGCATTTGAGGTCGGGACCGCTTGTAAAGCGATTATCAAGACAGATATCCGCCCAATCATCGAGGTCCATCCTGCTGAAAGAGGTCGAGGAGCTCTTGAGTACGAGATGAAGAATTCTGATCAAGAACGTAAGTCCTTCAAGTTCCAATTATTTGAGCTTGAGTATAATACCATTTCATGTCGTTCGGATTTTCTGAAAGTAATTGTAGTCAAAGATCAAAAATGCAAAAGAAGATCAAAAACTGGTGAATACAAAGTGTCAATTTGTTGATTTAAGGTCCAAGCTTGGATGATTCATTGAACATCCTTTTTGGCTTGCAGGTGTGTTGAAAGTGAGACGTACTCAGTCTACCTTCAATCCGCCTGCTCCAAGTTTCACTGATGGGGATTAATTTGAGACCATTTGTCATTCAGCCCCGTGACCATCAAGTATGGCGTGTAAAAAGTGATTTTACGACATCCTTCATAACCCCGTATTTCAAATAGGATTGAAAAACTTAACCTTTACAGAATTTTTGCACCAAATATGCACATTCTCTGCGGGCACAGCCACTAAGCAGATAGCTTAACAACGTCAGAACAAGACCTCCAGATGACAAGACAGCATCATGATACAAAAAGAAGATGAGAAAAGACAACAAGCCTTCACCTTTTCACATACTTTCCGGGATAACTATTGCCTTTATACGTGTACTTTTGAAAACTTACCCGCGTAGACCTATTGGAGATGCAGAAATATCTTGCCACAGACCCGTTACATCGGCAATTTGAGGGGAGCCAAATCAATATAAACCCTGAGCCTTCAGGCAAAAGGTTGAACGGCACACTTCGATACACCTCCAGTTAGGTACCTCGGGGACTCGAAAGCTGGCAATCGCTATTAGTCGCTGCAGACTCTGCTCCCATGGCAGGCTCCAGGCTTGTGAGGAATCAACAGATTGTATGAATATCAAGTGATACATTTAGCGGAAACGTGTGCAGATGCATTGGACGAAGCGAAACGAAATCCTCCGCACAAACGAATGTGCAACAATGAAATGGCAGAGTGCCCTAACCTAACAAAGTCCCTCTCGGCGAGCGAGAGAGACGAGTGCCGCATATTTATCAGAAGTTTTCCATGCAGCGTTCAAGAATCGGGCCACCTTCTCGAGTGCCCCGCGTGAGCTACGGTCCGATGTTGTATTTTTTTGTTCCAAGGCGAACGCTGCAGACCATTTTGTCTTCGTCATGTGTGGTAAGTAACTTTTCCTCTTTGTTCATGAAAAAGAATAGAAACAACGTTTTGCTCATACTAAACCCATTATCAACAGGAATTGGCGTCATCCTTCAACGCACACCCAAACAGAATCCGAGTAACCTGTCTGACGATGACAACGTCAGACCGTCGGAATTATTCTGCGAATGCGTCAGACGGACAATTGGACCGCGAGGTACTACCAGATTCGCTCGTACTCAATAACAGACACTCAACCAATTCGCTTGTCTAGGTCCAGATGTCCAATCCGAAGCCCGTGTCGTTATATCAGAACTATCAGATGTTTCTAACCTGGACATACAATTTTTCGGATCTGTACTTCATTTACGCGGATCATCCGTGACGGTCCAACCCATGAAGAGCCAAACCGGAAGTATATTCCTTTGGAACGGTGAAATATTCGAAGGTTTATCAGTGAGTGTAAGTGGATATACACTCGTGCTATCATTTCAAGATTTACCGAAACTGCCTCATCTACGTTCTCACTAGGTGGACGCTTCCATGAACGATGGTGAAAAATTATTTGAAAAGCTTGAATGCCGTGATCGCAACGTCAATGTTCCTGAGGTCTTGAAAAACATAGAAGGTCCATACGCGTTTGTTTACTATGACGCGACCAGAAATCAACTCTGGTTTGGAAGAGACCCACTTGGTCGCCGATCATTGATGGTAGCTAAGGTGAAGTCTCGCATTTATCCCGTCATCAAACCACTTCTTGTGGCCGGAACGCTGAACCAGCACTGATCATAGTCCGATATCGCAGGTGACGCGATTGTCATCGCATCTCATCTCAATAGTCAAGATCTCGTAGGCAGCTTGGAGGTCCTAGCAGAAAGTATCTTCCTGGTCGAATTATCCACAAAACTTGATTCATTTGAGATCATTCCCGTCGCACGCCAGATCCCGAAACCGGTCCTGTGCCGGATTCCCCCAGCCGATCAAGACCGAATCACCGTCTCGGATCTATCAAATGATACTTTGCCCCCAGCTATGGTGGACTCTTGCAAGGCATTCAAGGAATTTCTTGGAAATGCTGTAAGAAGACGAGTGACAAGTATCTCCCAGATCTATAGGTGTGTTTGTCCTTCCTGATTTCAAGTACCGCTTACCTAGTCCCTCACTGCATCTTTCCAATAGGAATCATGACACGGAAGCCAGTGTTGCCGTCCTATTTTCGGGTGGTCTGGATTGCACGACCCTGGCGCTTTTGGCTCATCAACACATTCCTGTGCATGAATCCATAGACCTTATCAATGTTGCTTTTGAAAATCCTCGTTCGCTATCAAACCTCTCTCAGCGCACAGAAGGTGCCATACCTGATTTATTTGCTGTTCCCGATCGGAAGACTGGGGAGAGCTCCTGGATGGAACTTCGCAAATTGGCCCCGAGCCGCCTCTGGAGATTTGTCAAGGTGGATGTGACAATCTCCGAATATTTTGCTCACAAAGCTCAAATCATTCAGCTCATGAAACCCAATTTCACAGTGATGGATCTTGTAAGATGTTCTCCTATCTTTCTTGTTATCAAGAGTATACATGATCCGTTGGACAGTAAGCAAAATCACTAAAGAAAATCACTCTTGGGACCAATCCTATATTTTGCTGGTAGAGTATTGCTGCAGCTTTGTATTTTGCAGCCCGTGGGATCGGAACGTATCTTATACACTCATCTAATCAAACAGACAAAAATGACTCCTCAGTCTTCCCTGAAGCATATCGCTCACCAGCTCGAGTTTTCTTGTCCGGACTTGGGGCAGATGAGTTGTTAGGTGGCTATTCCCGACATCGTGCAGCATTTTCGTCACCCGAATCTCCCAATTGGGTAGGGCTCATTGACGAACTTCAACTTGACTTGGACCGAATCTCCACTCGAAATCTTGGGCGGGATGATCGGATTATCGGACATCATGGGCGCGAAGTCAGGTATCCTTTTCTCGACTCCGCCGTTGTTCATAGTTTGGCTGGGATTGCAGTTCACTTGAAATGCGATCCTGATCTGGGACGTGGAATAGGTGATAAGTTGCTCCTTCGGTGTTTAGCTCAAAGTCTTGGATTGTGCCAGGCGAGCAAGCTGGAAAAACGAGCTATTCAATTCGGTGCCCGCTCAGCTAAGATAGACGGCACGGCGAAAGGACAGGTCGAACTCATGGAAGAAAAAGTCGATGTAGATCTATTGAGCCACTTTAGAGTGATACAAACTGGTCGACCTCGACTCACCCGCCGTCAAGCCGAGAAATTGGTCACTAGACTGTATCGGACTACCGAGGATCACATCGCTGATCTGTCACCTTCGGACTTGGTGCTTTCGACCTTGACTTTTATCTCTACACCTATCGGGCAGACTGCCATCCTGGCCTATCCTAAACACCTTGAGGCGGCTCAGAGGCTTTGCTCTAAGGCTCGCCCGATTCCGACACCGTCTGCACCCGCCTATCGCATCGCACCCATCCCATATAAAGGATTGGGAGTGATTGCTTCTCGTCAAATCAGGACTGGAGAGCTGATAATCGGAGAGCGGCCAGCTATGATATCACCCGAGCGAATGGAGTGTCTGCACCAACGTACACTTGATCAAGTACATTTCATGATTTTTGATCAAATGCCATTTGTCAATCAACTTGCATTATCCGCATTGAGTTCGACTGGAGATGAACATCCGATCGTTTCGAAAATCTGGAATAATGAAATCTGCCTTGAGCTTGGTAATACATCCGAACAAGATGCTTCTCCATACACATACTCTGCTGTTTACCCCACCATCTCGCGATGCAATCACGATTGTGCACCCAATAGTCGATGGCACTTTGATGCTGCCAGTTTTACTCTCAACCTGTGCGCTGTACGTGAAATTGAAGCTGACGAGCAGATTACGGTGTCTTATATTCATCATCTTACACCGAGGGCCGATCGAGTTGCAAAACTGAAGGAAAAGTGGGGATTCCAATGCGATTGTACAGCTTGCACTTGGGGATCTTCGGAGGCTCAAACTGCTAGTGATGAGCGTCGGACTTTGTTGGGAGCTGATGAAACTCTTTTCAATCAATTCTTCTTGATTCCATCCTCTCTTAGCACTGATCATGAGAGGTCCTATTTTGATGATTTGGTAAAGGAGAGTGGATTGGTCTACGAAGAACTCATTCGGCGCGCCAAACTTGCTCTTCTCCGCCTGGAGGACGAAAGACTGAGTGAAGAGCGGGGGACGATAATGGGAGCAATGGCAAACATATATCATCATGGTACGAAGAATTCTATGGAAGCGAGTCGTATTGCAAAAGAATGTTTCGATGTGGTCAGAGCGGTCAAAGGTTTTGACTCGCCTGAAGCAAGGAGGCTCAACTCCTACATCAAAGATGTGAAAGCGGATGAAAGGAATTGAACGGTCTCGTCTCTAAGAGTTAATATGCATATGTTGTTACGCTGTATATATTTCTTAGGCATCAAATCATTAGCCAACTTGCTATTGTGAAGATTTCTTCCATCTTCTAAAGAAAAACCGTATACTTCAGCTAAATTGGTACTATCCATGATACGATCTACTGATCAGTGGTAAAAGAAGTAAAGTAAGAATATGAATAGACAAAAAGTACCTTGTAGCAGAGAGAACAAACTGACTCCGTCTCAGCCTTTGAGTGCATGCGTGATTTCAGTCTATGCGGTTTCTTGTGATTTCAGCAAAATTTCTAATCTTCAAACAAGGCTATCCCTCATTTTTCGTCGAAGGTTGCTATTGTTCATCCCCGCTTATTGATCGTGTCAGATTTGATCTTTGGCTTTCCTAAATTTTGTTGAGGCCCTACGCTGCAATCAAATCGCTCCTCGTCTTGAACCACATAGATTCGTCGCGGTGGTCGGATAGGGGAAGTATGCCACAACTTTGGAGTGCTGCTTATGTATCTGTTTGCCAACCTATTCTCCAGATCTCAATCCCACAGACAGAGAATCTGACCATGTGAAGGAACAGTTAAAAGGAAAAGTATCACATTTATTACATGCGATTTGAGGGTCAAACTCCAGAAGGGGTAGAATAAACATCTGTGATTTAGCTTATCACTATAAGTGTTTTGTGTCCGATATCAACCAGCCTTTTAAACGCATAAGTATACAGCGAGTTGGAACGGGGTTTTCAAGATGTTTGATACAAGTGAGGTCCAAAATCTTCTGGATTAATTCCTTGCCTTCATGCCTACTTTCAAGAATAATAACAGTGGAAACAGTCTTCATACAAAATGTACAATCAGCAAACTGTGTTAAGGTAAACGCTGTTTTGTAGTGAAAACGCTGTGTACAGAACTGTAGTTTGTAAGCTGATGTCAGATCAAATCAGATTCCAAATTGACTTCATCAAAACAAAAACAGCCTTCATCGTCTACGACTTCTTACTTACTCATCTTTGGTAGACTGCTTGGATACCTAGACAAGATGAGCTCATCAAAACTACGACAATGGGTCAGCGATAGCATCTTACGGTTGTTCGAGATGTCAGACAGTGCGATGGTAGATTACATGATCAAGACAGCAAGTAGCGCTACTACTCCAAGTGGACTCATCGCATCACTAACTCATGTCGGACTCAGCTCAACAGCTGAAACGGAATATTTTGCAAATGAACTTTTCAATCGTGTACCACGAGCTTCTTCATCTAAAGGTGTCAGTAAACAAGCCAAGAAGGAAGCAGCGGAAGCGGCGCGCAAAAAGTCAGAGATCGAGGCGAAAGCATTACAAAAACAGAAATTCACACTTGTATTAGATGAACAACCTGAAGAAAGAGTAGAGATTAAGAAACAAAAGAAAGATAAAGGGACTTTGAAGAAGAAGACTCAATCAGATAAAAATGGATGGGAAAGTGAAGAAGAAGAAGATCGAGCAACTAAAAAACGAAGAAGATCGATCGGTTCTGATCATTCTGGTTTTGAAGATGAAATGGAAAAAGAAACTGAAGCAGAAAGGATAGAAAGAGAAAGATTACAGGATGCGCGTGAAAGAGATGAATTTGCTGAACGATTGAAAGCTAAAGATCGAGATAAAACGAAAAAAATCGTAGAAGATAAAACATCTAAACTAACAGCTGATCAAATTCGACGAAGGAATCTCGAAAACGATGAGGAAGCTCGTCAAGCTGCAATGCCTGAAGTCAGGAAAAGAGCTCGACAAGAATACTTGAGCAAGCGAGAATTACAACAAATCGAATTACTTAAACAAGAGATTATGGACGAAGAAGCTGATTTTAGGGGTGTTGTGATGACTCAACGTGAAATTAGAGAGTTGAACAAGAAAAAAGAAGTATTGCGCCTTGCTCAAGAACGGATGGGGATTGATGATGGATACGATGGATACATGATGCCCGAAGGTGATAACTCAAAGTTTTGATTAGTCAACTGTGAACTGATTAAATCAATTTTCGTCCGATCATCACCATTAGATTACATCACCGAACAAGGAAGGTTAGACAAGAAGAAAAAACACGATGCTCTGTACAAACGTTACGAAGAAAGCAAACGACCAGCCGATGAATTTGTGACGGACGTTGATCGATATGAAGCGATTCAAACTCAAAATGCTACCACTAACTATGGTGCACTCGATCGTCCATCTCTTGTAGAAGATTATGAATTTGTTTTCGATGAGAGCGCGACAATTGCCTTCTTGGCAGACAAGGATAGCAGAATTGGCGGTACTTTGAGTGCCAAAGATGCTTCTCTACAGGCACAGATTGATGCAGCGGAAAAGCGAGGTAAGCTCATTGATGGCATTACGTTTTTTTTACTTTTATTTGCTCACATTTCATTCTGCATACAGCCAAGTCCATAGATGAAGTGCGAAAATCTCTCCCGGTGTATGAATGGCGTGATCGGTTGCTCGAGGCGGTGGCAGAGTACCAAGTGATGATTGTGGTCGGTGAAACTGGGTCTGGAAAAACTACTCAACTGCCCCAATATCTCCACGAGGCCGGCTACACGAAAGATGGCGGTAAAATAGGCTGTACCCAACCACGTCGAGTGGCAG
>KZ149596.1:0-13867 GCA_002157085.1 Melampsora occidentalis | reverse complement strand
TCTGCGCGGCCGCGTCCGCGCCCTCGCAGAGGGGCTTATGACTAATCGTCTATTCCCGGCACGAGAACTCCAAGGCTTAAGTCCCGTTATGTACTTTTTTCGATTTTCCCACTTCCCTCAATGAGAAACCTCACTTTGAGCCTTTACAAAAATTGTTCAGAATGCCTTCCTACACGACCTCGTACCCTTGCATCTGAGGAAATAGGGGTGATGTTCTTCAGAGAGCAATTTGAAAGTTTTTACAACACATGCCTGTATTGCGGCCTTTTCAACGCTTTTTTGGTCAAGACTTTCTGCCTTGAACAGAAACTCTTAATTGTTTTTTGCCTACCCTATGTAGTTAGGTAGCTGAACCATTATTGCGCCACGGGTACTGGATGGCGCAAAAATTTGTTGAACAAACCTCTGCAAAAATTTGTGTGTGGATTAACTACTCTCAACACGTTCCGTTTCAAAAATGGCTCCGCATCGCCCTGTGATCCGCTCACGTACTTATATTGAACAATTGGGTATCCAATGGTGCAATTCATTGGAAAAAACCGGTGTGAACCCAAAAGAGATTATACATGCATTCCTGACTTCTAATGAGGAGTTGTTTCGATATCGACGCAGGCTATGGGGTGTGAAAGGTTGGAATTCAACATTAGATATTCTTCACGGTATCAAGTCGATTGCAAATGATTCAACCCAAGGAACAAAATACTGGAAAGATTTCATTCTTGCGGAGGTGAGTCGATGTATTATTATGTATAAATTATGGTCAAGAAACGGTGTTGGTTCATATGGTTGGTGTGGATTAGGCACAGGAGTGCGTCAAAAGCGATATGCATGAGAAGCAACGGTCATACTTCAGTTCTAATAAGATAACTGCTGGTTTTTTTGACAATGAACAAATGGAGGCACGCGAAGCACAAATTGAAAACGATATGCCTTTCTTATTTCGGTTATTGTATGATCCAATATCAAGCGCTACCACAGCTAAGGCATTTTTGAACACTGGCGCACCGACTTTTGATATATGGGACGAAATGGAAAGCAACCTGCCCGGAGAAAGTGCAAATGCTGACGATGATTTGGACAAGGATAGTCCCGAAAACGATGATACCGAATACGTTCTTGAAGATTATGGAAGCAGGACACAAAACCGCGCTAGAATTGTCAGTAGTGACTTTAGTGTTAAGCTAAGCAGTGACCAATTTTGTGTGTGGTCATCAACTGACACGTCGTGTTATTTATCTAGGTATCTGGCACTATATGTGCGATGGTCCTGTATGTCTGCAACCGTCGATCTAATGGGCTTCAGCTGCACAATGCGTTGACCTTTGTTGCGAATGGAGTATCGTGCCGGATACACAAGTTTCTACAGAGTCTTGGAATCTGTTCAAGTCGCAGAACAGCAGACCGGGCATTAAGGTCTCTTCAACAATCTCAAAAATTGGTGTTGCGATCACTGATGTCTCGTACCTATACTTTAAGACCTTTGCTTTGCATTGATAACTTTGATATCCTACAAAGAATCCAGCAATTCCGAGTTAATTCATCAAATCATCTGTTTCATGGAACATGGGGGTACTTTCATTTCCTACCCGATTACTTGGTTGAAGATCTCCAAAATTCTAATTCAAGCTTCGAGTTGGAACCTTTGCTAGAAGTGCTTTTTATTGCTAAAGACTCGCCGGTTACATTGGAGGTATTACGTCCAAATGCATATCATACTCAGAATTGGCATGCTGCTCTCAAGAGTCAATTGTCTCAAGCAATGAAGCAGTATATTCTCAACGATCAACAAAAACAGAAGGTCAAATTGACGACTTCACCTCCAGAAATCGAAAAGTTACCTCGACACAAACCAAAACAATTTGTCTTTGAATTGATTGATGCTCCTGATAACTCGGCTGAAGGAATCTCATCAATATTTGATCATCTTGCAGAGCAGTGTGGAACCTCGGTAGAATCTTTTGCAAAGTATATCCAAATTCTTGAAGGAGACTTGGGGACTTGTCAGAATGTCGAGAGCCTCCGGAAAAAGAGACACCCTGCTGGATTCACATCAGAAAGCCTTCAAAATACTATCACTGTCCCAGGGGTGGCTCATATACAATGGAATGTTGCCCAAAGTATTCTCACCCACCATTGGGGTAATTCTGATGATCGGAAGGATACTGGCGCATGGAAGTCGTGGCAGTCCCTGTGTGGCTCTAAGACCAAGGCCCCTTCCAATATGGATTTTGGGACTGTCCTACAGGTAATCCATAAAGTTCAAATGGCAACGTTGGTTGCATGCCTGAGGTAATTTTTTTTTTCTATTTAAAATTTAAAGTGTTACTCACCTGAGTGTGTCAATTTTTTTACATAGGCATACCATTGACACTTGGGGAAGTGTGATAGATCTTGCTGAAGACAGTGTGGTGCAAAGCGTCATTGACAAATGCTTTGACAATTTTTGTGTCCCCAAAGAAGAACCTTCAGCAAGTCTGTTTCTTAAAAATCTACGCCTTAGAATTCGAGATTTTGGCACTGTGATTGAAGCTGGAGATGCCATGAAAAAGGGTGATATTGGGCGGCTTTTTGTGATTTATAAGATGTGGGCTTTGATGGCTCACGGGTTAAAGGGTCTTCCTCGCTATGCCCTGCATCTCACTCGCTTTATATTACTTGTGGAAAAAGACCTACCAGCACCACTAGCAAAAGTTATCAAGCATTCACTTTTGATACCGTCGGATTTATGGCCAGATCATTGGATTGGGAACGATTTGTGGCTTGAAATTCAGAATTATTGGCTCAAGGATTATTTTGACAATGGAGTAAGTGAATTTTCTCCATTTCTCTAAAGCCAAAAGTCCTGATGCTAAATATATATATATATATATAGGCAAATGGGACTGATTTTGAGAAACTCATTGACAACTCAATACTCATTCCTTTGGTGTGTTTCTGCTTTTATTCATCAAAGATAAATCAATTTGTATATTTCATGATACACAGTATAAACTGACAACTGTGTTACATCATAGGTACGGAAACTAGTTCATCAGGTGAAGATTCGATCTGGAATGAAACCCATTCGCCAAAGCAGTTCACATTCCATCACACCAGCGTCATTAGAGCAGCATCAGCGAATGTTTCACCAACACCTGAGCTCAAAGGTTGATCTACGTGACACCCAGAAGGTCAGAGATGTTCTTGGTTGTGGAACTCAGGCATTTCAAAAGAACTTACTTACCGATAAGAAGCAAAAAAAACCTACTCGATATCGATGGGGATTTCCTGGCCTTCCAGTGAATTTGGAGGTTTCTCAGGAGACTGACCAAAATGTAGCAATTCAAGTTGATTATGTAGATCCAATGTGATTTCCTGAATCCCTCGCCTAGACTTTTTGGACTGCCCGTGGGTTGCTGAAGCTTTTCGCTTGTTAGGAATTGTAATAACTGAAGCCTTTTGCTTGTTAGTGATTATATTAACTTTATTGGTGGAGCCTTCAGCAAGCTTAAAAATGAAAATGCAAAATATTTGGATCAATTTTTGCTTAAAAAATCACAAAATTAGAATCAAGTTTACATACCCCATTGTTTTGTTTTTTTGCATCACCCTTGGACTTGGCCTTAGCGTCAGCTGCAATCTGTTTTTCCCGATCAATTTCCCAAGAGTCCAAGACAGCCTGTTCGTGTAATATATACTCATCAGGAGTTGGAGTCAATACAGCCACACGGTCTTTGCGATTCCAAGAGTTGATGATCGTCATGATTGAACTGTATGCGTTTGGGAGTGGTTCACTACCAAAAATCTGGTCGAGTGATTGGCCTTCCATAAATATCTTGTAGTTTGCACTAACTTCCCAGAGCTGATCAAAAGAAAATAAATAATTGAAGTCTATGAGGCTACCATTGGGATATTCACGTTCAAAACATTCCTTGAGACATCTTTGAAGATTTAAAACTAAACGTATAAATCGGAAGTCTTGCCGTAATTTGACATCGACTACAGAAAGCTTGGCTTGTTCTGATTCAATTTCAACGAAGTCATGATCAATTGAGGTGGGGTCTTCATATGTTGTCATGTGGTATTCCTTCTTCATAATCAAGTCGTCAAAGTTATTATTATTCAAAATAAACTGACTCTTGATGAATCCGTCTGCTGCCTCGGGTTCACAATTAGAGCACATACATGGGGTCATCCCTTTTTTCATTTGTCGATCTTTTTCTTTGAGATATCGTGGATCATCATTACTCAAAGGGAAGTAACCATACCTACAAATCAGACGGCCAAAATCAGTAATTCCAAAGTCAAATATGAACGTATCAAGTAATAAGTAAAAACTCACTTGAGGTCTATCACAAAACCTACCCGTAAGCAGACTGGAGTCACGCACATAGCATCCATCCGATCATCATCGTTCTGATTGGTCTCAGGAAAATCCTTTGTTGTTCTGTTTTTGGTCAAAGATACTGGATCGACTATCAAGAAGGCGACTGCTGGGCATCCGTCCCGTCCTGCTCGACCGGCCATCTGTAAAACTTCAGTGGGATCCGACTGTCCAACAACTA
The DNA here is from genome assembly GCA_002157085.1 of Melampsora occidentalis. NCBI lineage: Eukaryota > Fungi > Basidiomycota > Pucciniomycetes > Pucciniales > Melampsoraceae > Melampsora > Melampsora occidentalis. Next base: position 9,323 of record KZ149596.1, on the reverse strand, counting down.
TGACCCGTCGAACCCGAGACCAATCTTGCCCCATTCCAAGTGCTGTAGTACATGTCATGATTGGAAAGACTCCATTTGCAAAGTCTTCGGTCCGTCCACTTTTGTCTGAGGGGCCAGTGATGGCATGGTAGCGGCGTACACAAGTGCTCCACCCGTTATTGCTGTCGGTTGGATTACCTCGGGCTTTATTGATTTCGTCCAGAGCTGAAAAAGTTCCATCTTGAGTACGACAATATACAAGTGTAGGTGGTAATTCCGAGTCAGGTAGATTCGTTTTCTTTGGGAAGAATTGGTGCAGGGTATGCCAAACGTTCTTGAGGCGCGGCAGACGGATGAATCGAATTTCCGGCCGAGTAAGTTCTCCTCGATGCATATCGATATCGCTTTCAGAAACCTTGAGACTGGAGAGAATGAGACTGATGGCCTTTGGAGTGCAAGTTGCTGTCATCAAGACCATCGGAACATCCTCCGTAGCAAGAAATCGGTCGATCAAGCTGCCATAGGAAGGTCGAAAAGCTGTTCGATCTTGTGTTTGGGTCTGTGATTTCAAGTACTTGATTTCACCAGTCATTGCAAGTCCCCAACCATAGATGAGATGGGCTTCATCTATCACTTTGAGGATAAGATGATCTCGAAAGTATGGTGAGAAATAAATGCGTGCAAAGCGGGGGCTGTTCAGAAAAATTTCTGGAGACTGAAGTCCCGATGTTAGACACATTCACAAATCAAGAACTGAGAAAAATCACTTACAACATATATGAATGAATATTTCCCAATCATAATCTCGTTTTCAACCTTCCTGGTAAAAGTCACTCGGTTGAGATTGATTGCTGAGATGCCAACTTTTGCTTTTGCGCGGACCTGCAAAAGTAGATAAGTCAGTAGATTGTAAAAGCACCAGAAATTCAAAAGTAATTGTTAAAGTACCTGATCGTCTCCCAAACCATCTGTTGGATTTAATACCAAAACAATTGGCTTTGAACTTTTCGGAAACAGCCAAAAATAAAGCTCAGGAATTCGAGATTTGCCATAACCCGTGCTTGCCAGCAAAAATGCATCTCTTTTCCGAACAATACTCAAGCACACTTTGATTTGGAGTTCCTTTGCTTCCACATTGTACTTAGATAAGAAAAGTTCTTCTAGCACCAAAGATTGTTCGTGATTGTCCTCCTTCCAGTTTGAAGGTGATATGGCTATTTTTCCGCGAGGTTTTTCAGATTGTGAACTTTTTGTCGGTGGACTTGATTGAGTTTGAAGTTGCTGTTGATTCTGTGACTGGCTACGAAGAATCATTTTTGAGGCAGGAGGTTTTGAAGATAGAGAGTCAATGAGATGTTTGAATGTGGTGCAATGTGATTGACTGCAATTATTGTTCAAGTTAATCGACTCAAGAGCTGGTTTGTAAAACCAGTATGTATGTAAGATATGTTTTGGACTTTGTATGTAAGATATGTTTTGGACTTTCTGACATAGTCCTTTCCTCCAATTCGAGTACAGCGTTAATATAACCTGTACACACGCTTACAGGTGGGACATAAGAGGTTGCAAGATCACCTCTAATAAGGAATCATCCACCACGTTTTCTGGAATGATGAAGGCAGGCGCACATGTAGAGAATCATTCTGAACAATTTTTGTAAAGGCTCAAAGTGAGGTTTCTCATTGAGGGAAGTGGGAAAATCGAAAAAAGTACATAACGGGACTTAAGCCTTGGAGTTCTCGTGCCGGGAATAGACGATTAGTCATAAGCCCCTCTGCGAGGGCGCGGACGCGGCCGCGCAGATGGGGCTTTGTTAAGCTAACATTCAAGGAAACTCATGAGTTTCAACAGCTCAAGCTGTATCATTCACAAAGTGGACCGATCAATGACGTCATCACTTTCTCCATTCACTTCACTTTCTCCTTTAAACCCAAACGATATACCAACAGAAGAAACCGAATCAAAAGCTTTCATATCCCAAATCGTCTCAGAAGCTCAAACAAAAATAAATTCAACTGATACGTGGAAGAATGGAAAAGTTTATCAAAATGGGATTGTAGCGACTAAAAGTCATCAATTCCCTGGTGAAAGATTCAAATGGCATCTTAGAGAAAGTTATCATAACGTTTTGGAACACGATTCATCGGTTCAAAGTGATTTGAATGGGATCGAATGGGATATGTTTTATAATACGTTGTTCGTGAATCATACCGAGAATGAAGTCAAATATATCGAAAGTCAGTCTCAACTTGATCTTCCTTGGCCTTATTAATAACATCAAAAGTCAAGGTCGCGAAAAACAAGCTGAATCGATTTGTAACGATGCGATTTATTCGGGTGAAATTGATAGGTTGTGAGAGTGCACACAAACTTCGAGTTATTAAACAAGGAAGCGCAGAGAGTAAGCAAAAGCCACATTTCGATAATTCATCCCGTTCGCTCAATGAGAATGTCAATTAACCTGTTTATGTTTTGTTTTGAACCTCTCAATTAACTTCTATCTCTATGGTAAAGTCTGGAGGACATGCTATAAGTTGAATTTCCCAATGTCTAATAGAGATTTTGTGTTCTTAATCATTACGTAAGTCTTGATAGAATGATACATACCATATGATGAGAACAATGGGTGCATCTTGATTGAGCTTTCAGATCGTGATTTTGACATGGTCAAGCCAGGAGACGACCCCCGATCCAACCGGTCCAAGATCTTTTTTGATAATCTCCCTACCAATCCTTCATCCAATCCAATCAGGTCATACTCGAGGAAAATACATCAGTATTGAAGAAGTCAAAGAAGTGATCTTCAATAATGATGATGACCAACTTGAGAGAAAACGAATTAAATGGAAGATGATCACTCAAAGTGATGCAGGAGGAATGGTTCCTACCTTGATAAGTGATTTAGCGCTTCCCTCAAAAATAAGTGAAGAGTAAGTTCTTAATGTCACCTCCACTGGACTAAAGAAAAATATCGCAATCTTGAGTTGATTTCTCACTTGTTTGTTTGTTTGGCTCTCATCCTCTCCATAATCAGTGTTCCGAGCTTCTTAAAATTCGCACGCAGTTCAAAACAGAAGTAGACCTTGGTGCAAATATGGACCTTGCCTGGTTCTGTGCACTCCTTTTGTCTGCAATAATACTCAAGTTACCAGTCACGAATTTACATAAATTTGCATTGGTTATCCTTGGCCATAGAATCCAATAGGCATCAACTATACGGAGGCAGCAGGGCTAATCATCTATTGTTAAGTTTTGCTGATAGGTCCATGTTGGGGGTCGAGGTTGATCAGCTGCTTGTATTGGGAGAAATTTGGCCTTCTCAGAATACAGGAAAAAAGCGGGAATGATTTCAACTGTGTTTTGGTCATGGGACATTTTACTGGTGACCGGCTCTTGATCTAAGCAACACCATTCTGAATTAGACCTTCCTCTTTTCAGCTCTTTTATCATATGTATACGTGTAATCTGTAAATTTGGACTCGTATCTTTTAGCTGATGAAAGCTATCATCATTTTTGTATTTTAAAATTAAAAACGAAGAGAAAGATTACACGGTGAGTTATGTTCATATCTATCTATTATTCATTAGGAATCATATGCTGCGGAAAAGAAGTACCAACATCAAAAAGAGAAACACAAAACATTGAGAAAAAGAAACGTCGGAATATTTAAACTGTCTTCCAAATCTATGACTTGTCTTTACTTCCATATAAAGAGAACAAAGTCAAACCCTAGACTTTGTCTAGCCAAAATAGACAAACAAGTCGTTTCCTTTTGATCATCTCCAACTTCCTGATTGACTATTTGCATGACTGGTATTGATCGGTGTACCACCATGAGATGGAGTAGGACTATTACCCCAAGCTCTCATCATACCACCAGGTGCAAGTGCAGAAGGTACACCAGCAGAATGAATTGGTGGTCCGATCCTATCTGTTAATCGACTATGAGGTCTAGTAGAATGATTACTTCCAGGCTGATGATTAAAGTTAGCTCGACTATCAGGTCGACTAGGTGCACGTGAAGAATCAGCTGCTAATCGTTCCTCTGAGTATCGATTGAGAAGTGAGACAACGCCTTCGGTCAGTTTTTCTAAATCTTTGATCTCATCTGAAGTTAGTTCTTTTACTTCTGGCGGTGGTACTTCTTCTTCTGGTTTATCTTCCTCTTCATCTTCTCCTACCTCATCTGAAACACTGTTGGCGGCTGAATCAGCATTGGGTGCCGCAGTACGCGCAGGATTTTTAGCAATAGTTTGGTGAACGATCTTTGGTTGATGTTTGCGAAAGATTTGGGCTTGTAGACCATCGAAAACTCGTAAGAGTGAGGCATCAAGTACTTCCTTCAGCCTTTCTACATCATCCAGGGCGCCTTCATTACCCGTGATCGGAAGCCAGCCATCACATTGAAGTCCTCGTGGGTAAGCCTGTAGTCTTCGGGCTCCGAAGAGCATATAGCCTAGTGGGTCAAGCCTGGTTGTTGACCTCAGTGACATTTGCCCTTGTCCCTTCTCGCCTGGTCGAGGAAGTGATAGACTTTTTTCACCAAATGCAAAGAGTTGACGTTCGTTTTGTAACGGAATATCATCCGCTGCTGCCGCTTCCTTCTTATGAGAGTTTACGCTCGACAGATTGATGAAACATGTCTAGATGATTGGTTAGGATAGAGAAATCCTGTTCAGCATCAACTCGTCAAGATGTCAGACAAAAAAAGACAAAACGCACCCGGTCCTTTTCTGTGGCCATGACCTTTGTGCTCTTTCTGACCGCAAAGTTTGGCGCAACAGCTACAGCGATCAAAGCAGCCAGCAACGGCAGGCTATCTGCGTTTTTGTTTAATTGAGGAGGAATGCCAATCTGATGTCGGTGTCGATTATTGGATTCGCCACCTCCACTGATAGCAAGAACACCAGCACGTCGTAATGAAGAAAGTAGGTGAGTTTTAACTTGTAAAATTTGAGCCAAAGTGGGTTTCGACAAAAAGTTCTCATTTGCAAATCGATAGGCACGCTGAGTTTCGTTTCTATCTTGAAATTGAGACCATGCTGTGAAAGCAGCTAAGCAGGCCAGAGGATCTGATCGAAAGGCGAAAGGAGCCCAAGAGGATTTGATTCGATCGGCCTCTGTCTTGGCTGTGGGTGGCGAGAGGAAAGGATCTCTGTTGGTTAGAATGGCGGCAAGATTGAGGGCCGGTTCGAGACATCTGAAGAATGAGCCTAGCAATAACAGTTTTCCAATCTGAGCTTCCACAGGAAGTTGAAGCAAGACTCGACCAAGAGCAGTTAGATCTTTAAATCTATCCAATGCGCCAATGGTTTGAAGGTGTGACATGGCTGCAGACACTCGTTCTCTTTCAGGAGGCTCGATTGTTTGATCCAACACATCTTCAGCTTCCATATTGGGAAAATTTAATGCCTTCACATGCATTACCAAATTGCTCAAATCTGTCCTCTTCATTTCGACGGTCGAATGTATATTAAGAGCTTCATATCGCCTGTGACTTAAAAGGCCGTAGTAGTCTCCCGCTCTGTGACGTCCAGCTCTTCCGGCACGCTGATTCAAATTAGAAGTCCCCACCCAAGCTGTCACAAGCGATGAAAGATGTCGCTCGGGATCAAATCGTTTTTCTTTGATTTTTCCAGTGTCTATCAAGATACGCAACAACCAAATCAGACAAAGTCATTGAGAGTGAAGAGGAAGAAAGATACTAACCGACGACAAATACCACATCAGGAATTGTGACAGACGTTTCGGCAATGTTGGTGGAAAGTATAATTCTCCGGACACCTTCACTTGGAGGTGTGAAGACTTTTTGTTGATCAACCACAGGAATAGCAGAGTGTAAGACGTGTACTTCGAAACGACTCGAGTCATTGAAGTTCAAGCCAAGTAGAGGAAATTGAGCATTATCCAATAATATATTCTGAACTCCCTTAATCTCATCCCAACCAGGTAAGAATACGAGAACATGCCCATCTGTCGACTTTGATAAAACCCAAGCTACAACCAGAGCAATCAGTGCATAAGGCATCTCGAGGTCATCACTATCACGTCGAACTTTTCCACTGAGTGGATCTAGATCTAAAGGTTCCTGTAGTTCGCGATGCATGTATTTACGAACTTTTTCGTCGTTCCATACCCAACCACCTCGGTTCTGAGGGAGTGCAAGTTTGACTAGTTGACCGTTTAGTTCCTCAAGGTAGTGTTTTTCAACAGGGAACGAGCGACCAGGAACAGATATCACAGGAGCCAGCTTGCCTGTCTTGGAATCAGCAAAGTAAGTCTCAAATAACGAAGGATCGACTGTGGCAGACCTGAAAAAGACAGAGTCCATCAGTTCCTATAGTTAAATAATACATCGTTCAGGTAGAAAAATTAGTAGCCATACATCAATAGAACTTTGATTTCTGGTTTGCCTTTTTCTTTTCGGTCTTTCAGTACTTTTCGGAGACAAAACAGTAGTAAGTCGGTATCAATGTCACGCTCATGGACCTCATCCACAACGACATGTGTGATCGGATCCAGGAAAGCTCCATCCGCGCTCTCCATGTCATTTTGTAATCGTCTGAGAAACACTCCAGTGGTGCAAAAGAGTACACTCCCATCAGGCGTCGGAGGTTTAGCTTCAAATCGTACTTGATATCCGATCGATTCACCTAATTGCTCATTCCTCTCATTTGCCACTCTTTGCGCGACACTGATCGCAGCAATTCGGCGGGGCTGGGTACAAATTATGTTACACTTTGCGCCATCACCTCGCATCGTAGCTGCGTCCAAAATAAGCTGAGGGACCTGTGTGGTTTTTCCTGAACCAGTTGCTGCCATGAGGATTGTGACAGGGTTGGTGGCTAGCGCAGAAAGTACCAAAGAAGCATGCGCTGTAACAGGAAGAGCAGCACGTTGTTCGCGTAGAGCCACCACGTTGCGTTTATCATCCGTTTGGTACTGAGCTAGGCGATCTGAAAGCACTTCAGATTTAGCCTTCAGAGCGTCCTGCCGTGCCTTATCCGACAGTGAAGGGTTCGAACGTCGTGCATTGGACCGTACCAGAGTTTGTTCCACCAACAAGCGTGAACCACGAGCACTTTCCAACATGACTTTGGCGCGACGATATAATTCGCTTTCTCTTGAGGATCGAACCAGATCACGAAGATCATCATCCATCTCGTTACTCAGTCTGAAAACAACGTCTGGTACTGTGCCCACATGTGCATTTTGAGCTTCACTGCTAGATTGAAACTCAGCCCAAAGGTCAGGATCGCATTCGGATAGATAGACTACTGTGTCTTTGTAAGCTTCATTGGAAGCATCCTTCTTCGCATGTGCCACACCCATTCCGATCCGTCTTCCACTCACAAACAGAGTGGCTGACCAAGATTCGCGTCCTTTAGGATTTCGTAAGTTTTCGTAGGCAATATCAGGTTTTCCAAAACGAAACTTGCGACAATAGAAATCCATATAGGCTCTAGCTTTATCTAATGTAAGAGCGGTTCCATCGGAAAGAGCGTGGGAAGAAGTACGAGTTGGAACCGAATTAATAGGAAGGTTGTTGTTATCAAAAAGGTTTTGAGAGCCAATTTGGAAACATGCAGAGAGGGCCGCTAGTTTTTCGGCTTCTTTTTTAGATGGGTCATCGCCAGTTCCGATAATATTTGCGCTGGAATCAGCTACAACAGTGACTCTTGAAAGGTTATAGCCAATTAGGTTCGAGAGCCGGATCGTGAAATTAGGTGAAGAATAGTATATATGTCAGACTGAATGTACACAAGTGAATGGATCTAAAGAATGAGAAGGGCTTACCTGAAAACCGGTACGGTAGAACCGGGGACCATAACCTGCTCGGCAACATAACTAGGTGGCTCCTGAGTACGCGCTTGGATAAAATTATTGATGACACCTTTGGGGTTCGCAAGCCACTGTTTGCGCGGAGCAGAAGAGCCAGACCAAAGAGAACGAACGTATTCGGAATTGCAGAGCGGAGCATCACGGACCGGGAGATTGAGTCGTAGTGAGCGAGACGGATGACGAGCACCTCGAGCGCCGCGTGAGCGGCCTGCTCCTCGTCTGGAATTAGGTTGGCTACGGTTTTGATCAACACCCAAATTTGAAGGTGGTCGAAGATTATTAGAGGAAGGACCAGCACGCCAATTGGATTGATCGGCCATTGGTTGTAGGTGGGTCGGAAGAAATGAGGAAGGTGGTAGTGGTGAACTGAGTCGATGATTCGAAGGAGGTGATTGAGTAGCTTGATTAAGAAGGGAAGTGGACGAAAGATTACGCTTGGACATTAGTGAGAAAATGATCGGGCGCGTGAATGAGAAGTAGGCCGAGGAGACGACCGAAGGAGAGAGCAAACCAACCCGTGGAGACGGGAGGCGTCGATGACTACAAACAATGTAGGTAGCCAAGGTGAAGTCAAAGAACTTTGATCTCGATCGACTTCAAGAGAGAAAGAAAAAGAAAAAGAAAAAAGAAAAAGCAAGCTGATCGAAATTTGAAATTGATATGGGAATCGATGAGAGATTGATAGACTCCACCAGTGCATCACTCAGACGAAACATTTTGACTAAGAATTTACTCTCAACTTCATCAAATCTTACAAATCTCAACATCACTTCAAGTTCAACCCAACCACTTCATATCCTCAGTAGCCTATATATCTCCTATGACTCTACATAGTATTCCCCAAGAGCAAATCAGAACTACCCAACAAATCTAATTTGTATACACACAGCTTACTTGATACAAAGGAAAAACACTCGAGATCATACACTTTAGCTGAACATATCATTGCGAAAGGTACAAAGTCTTCAAAGTGTTTATTCCAGGAGGACATCTGATCTATTTGTGCCACACAATGTGCAGCATTTCTAGGTCACTGAACAAATCCCTCCCTTGTAAGCTTCCAGAATGGGCCTACACGCTTTGAATCATGTGTGTATGTATAAACTGCCACATGGTGAAGCATAAGTTTGTTATATGACATTCATTGCTGCTAGTATCTACATCTTGAGAGATCAAACAAGATTGCAGAGAGGCAAATTGTTGGCCATTGGAAGTTGAGCTTGAAATATGAGATCTTGTAAGTGTGTGGCTTCCCCTGACCCTCAAGTTTTGGGCTCTCTGAAACCCATCCTCTTGCTCATTGGGAAATGTGAACCACTCTGGCAAGTGACATTGAATAAAATTCAATGACACTGCATGTAAGGTTAGCTGTAAATGTGAAGTACTATATGAACAAAAGGTCTCTGTTGTGACATTGCAAAACAAAAGTCTGTTGTTTGCAAGTTGCATACCTGAATGGTATGCTTCAATACCAAGTCCTTACAGTAGTTGGCTCAGTAAT
>MWRL01031694.1:0-11352 GCA_002157085.1 Melampsora occidentalis | reverse complement strand
TATATGCCAAGTTATCTTCCATTCATTACAATCATATAACCTGATATCACTTTATTGTAACTCAAGTTCAATACAAATCATACTCCTTTTCTTCTCTGTTATAGTCCTTAATCTTTGCGTGATCAAAATTCTGACTTGTTGATTTTTCCCAATCCCTGTCTGCCTTAATTAGTTAATTGCATACACAACTTTGTATCAATATGTTGGATTCAAGCAGTCGAGGTGCCCCCAACAACGTTTTTGACCCAAGCAACCCCTCTATCAACAAGCAAGCAATGCTCGACTGGCTCCGTATCAATCACCCAATGACACCTGTAAAATCAAGCGCTACCAAAGCAGACGTAGCGAAGATTGTAAGAGAACAACAACCTCAATGTAAGTCTAAGCGTAAGATCCAATGTTTTTCTCTTGTTGTATATTTTCTTGTCACTAATCATCAACTTCTTATCGTGGTCTGCACCATTCTAGTTTTTCCAAACCCATCTTCAGACGCCCCAGCTCAATTCATCGCGCACGAGATCACGCCTCAGTATCCTTCTCTCAAAAATCTTCCAGTATCTTCTCCCATGGCTTCTAAATTGACTGATCATAGTGGACAAGCGGGAAAGCGTGCTGCGTCCCAGGACTTAGCTGCTGCTTATCCACAAAAGCGAATTGGAATCGGTGAGTCTGGCAACTTCGCGGCTTATCTTGTCAGCCTGAGATATCAACTATATCGCATGTATCTTGGTATCTTGATTTTCTAGATCCGGATTTAAAGCTTTCTGGGCAAACACGCCCTGCCTCCAAGTTGACCAAAAAGAAAAAAGTGGGTCAACAAAAGGTATGAATTATTTTTGTATCGTTGTTCAGTTTTTGAAGGATTTTGGCTGATTCCGAGATTTCTTCGTAGTCTTCAAGCCGGCTCAATTCAGCAAAGACAGTGCCTAGTCCTCCTAACTTAGAGTGGCCAAATTCAAAAAACACTTCTAAACCTTCGAAGCATCACGGTGTATCTGCCTCTTCCTCAAAGCCGACATCGCTATCGGATGTCAGCAATGAAGACGAAAAACGCGAGCTCGAAGCACTCAAGGACTCAATCTTTTCACCCCCAGTCAATCAAGCTACAGTGTCACAAGCTTCGAAGTTTAAAACGACTCAAATCAACTTGGAATCAGCGTCGGCAAACCCGTTTTTTGAAACTCACGCTAGCAAACCAGTTGTTGATTTGATTGGACCAAAAACTCCGAACAAAACCAATGTCAAAGGTGATCCAAAACGCACTCCATGTGTTCCTGAAGACGTGGATCTCATCAATTTTTCCGATACAGAAGTTTTTGAAGTTGGCAATCTGGGTTCGTCACAAACATCATCTAATTTTTGTCTTTCTTATTTTCATGTAATGTTAATTTTTTTTGAGAATATCACAGTGATTGGGCGAGATATTCCTGCAATTGATATTCAAACAAACCATACTTCCCCAAGGAAGAAATCAGGTGTAGATGTCTTCCAAGAAGAACAGCAACGAGCAGAAAAAGGTGAGCTCTCCCGTCAACTTGCTCTGGTATATCTTCTAGTTATCTGATTGAATCCAATTCAGTCCGAACATTGGAAGAAAGAATTGTCCAGCTTGAAAATTCGCTGGGTGCAATCGACAAAAGCCTCAATAAACAGCTATTTGAAGATTTGCAACAGCCTCAAGTAGATGGTAAATTTTCCTCCTTATCAATTTTAGCGATTTGAATCCATCTGGCTGATTCCCATCACCTAATTTTCAGCCAGGGTACTCACCCACCATTCATCTCTACTCGAGCAAGCCAAGGAAACAATTGAGTCACTTGTGTCAAAGGTTGCCACTCTGGAAGTACGAGTAACTGAATTCCAACACGATCTAGACTCTTCTCATGGAAAAATCAAAGCTCACGAGGAAATCATCCGAAAGCTTTTAGAAGGATGCGAAAATGTGGAGGAAGAATATGATGATGATTCTGATGAGGAAGAACTCGATCACGATAGCAACAAATCTAGTGACTGATCTGATTATTCAACTAAGGTAGTTTTAATTATGTTTGTTTTGCTCAATATGTATCTTCTTCGAATCAACAAAGTCAATTCCAAAAAAAACTCCCCACCTTATCAAGTATGCTCTATCTCTCAGCTATACCTCAGTATGAATATGTTAGATTCTGCCTTTGTATCGCTCAAATCTCCCATATGACCGGAAATGTATGCAATATTCTTCTTAGTCTTGATTCAAATCCTAGTAAGATTTGATGTGAGAACGATGATCCACACTTCATTCTACTGATCATCGGCTTGTGAGTGAGATCAAATATTCCCCCTGGGGCTATATAATTGAGATATCCGTATTAGATATGTATATCCCCGGCCAATGAAATCTCATGAAGGCTGATCAGATATTGCGTTTCAGAACATGATCATATATATGAAGTTTGTATGGCTTCAGATAAGTCTTCTCCACTTCCACTCTCAACACCCGGAAGTCTTTACTGTGTCCTGAATGTGCCTTTTTTCCCACTGTGAAGCCTAATTATGAATGTGTCTTACTGTAAATCTTCCTCAATAGTCCGTTCAATTACCTTCCATTTTATCAAGGAATAATTGTAGACAAACTAATTAGTTTGTCTTTATATATAAGGCCATTCAAACCCTTGATGTCTCATTCATCTATCTATGGGACCCTTGATTAAAATGAGTCACGTATATTATGGTGCATATCATGGCTCTATTCGAGGATGCATGGGTCATTCGACTCTCAATTCAAAGTTGTAACAAATTAAACAGAGATCTCCAATCGGAGGTAGGGTATTGTTGACCGACCACAAACTACTGCACGGTTGCATATCGGAGAACCAAAGGTTGCTTAAACGACCTTCAGTTGCGTACATACGATGTCTGGTTCCAACCATTCCGGGTTTCCCTCTTTTCAAACACACTTTTCGATCTATACTTCTATTTCCCTGGCCTTCATTTTTATTATTGATCTGATAATTTCGTGATTACCAATTTCAAATGAAAAGAGATAGAGCAAAATCTCCTTCGATGAAAGAAGAAAGTTAGTTATGTGATCTCACTCTCATGAATTATATACTCACGTCTGACCTTTTGATCCAATCTCATTATAATTCAGTCGAGATGTTGAAAGATGAACTCCTTATTCTCAAGGCTGCACTCCGAGATGCGGAGCACAAGATTACACTGGAAAGTAAGTTGCTAGTTCTGATCCGCCTTCACATCATCAGGTCGTTCCAGCTCACTTACCTTGGTGAATCAGTTGAGCAGGTTAATATCCTCACGGCTAAACTTCGAGATATGGACAACAACATTACCTCACAACGTGAGTCTATAGTCCTGATCCGCCATTACACAATATGGTCGCTCCAGCTCGCTGATTGAATTGGTGGTTTCAGATGGGCGGCTTGATCACACCATCCCCGTTGTGGAGTCCCTCGTGAAAGAGAGCGGCCTACTTGAGTCTCGGGTCAGAGCGGTAGAAAACCAAGTAGCTGATGTGGAAATGATGTCCGACATCGAATACCAAAGATCCAGAGCGCAGGAGATGGCCATTCACCAGATCGCAGTTGCCTCTCCACTTACTCAGCATGTTAATGTCCACAACGAGATAGAGATGTTTGACCATATTCGTTATCTTGATTATCATAACCATGTTAGTGAATTTCCTGGAAACGTAACTATTACTGCCTCAAATCCACAAGCTGGAATGTGAGGCATAAGGCAAGAAACTCTGGATGATATCAATTCACTTGGATTAATTAAACTTGATAGATCAAAAGCTGATTTATTATTCTAGTGTGCTTTACTATATTTAATGTGATCTTCACTTTTTCTGTTGTTTTTTCCTCATGATCATTAAGTGATACGGTTGTTGTTCCTACATTTTGATAGTATCTGAAGGTAAAATATGGCAAAACTCTCCTCCCTTTGATGTTTTTGATCAAAGAATCATTCAATTTTTTGGCTTTTGGGTGGTGGAGGAGTCGCCACACAAACCTGATGACCAAATTGGTAACCAAATCTGTAACCAAATCCGTCCTGATGCCAAATCCGTAACCAAATCTGTATTGATGTCAAGTAAGTATTACTCACGAGACTTGGGAAGTTCAACTGATCAAATTTCAGATCAGTTAAATGTAAAGCAACACCCTTCACCCGCCATACCATTGTCAAACAACGTAGCAGCTATGGAAACGAGTCAAGGGAATCTTTGACGTACATTTTACTACTGAAAGCATGAATACCTCATTTATACGACCGACCTGTCTCAAACAAAGGATCCTGTTTTTCTATGGCCACCTTACTCAGACATAAAAAGCTATTCAGTGTCGACTTTCAAAGACCATCAAAATGAAGCAATCACTCACTTCAAGGATCAATTTAATTACATGTTAAATTCCATTATTAATAGATAGTATTTCACTACTTCCTCAGTTCAATGTCACATAAGACTAATCCGGAATCCAATGTCCGGAAACTACGTACTCGCTCGTCTACTCTCAGATCTCAACCCCAGGACCAACCCCACGACCAAGCTCAAGAGAGCAGTACTGTCAACAGCAAACAAAGTGGGAAACAAACTTCAAGGAAACGAAAGCTGACCAGTTCTTTTAGCGCGCAAGATGGTTAGTAATTTTGACTTCAATTATCCATTTCCAAAACTCTGATATCTGACCTGGTTATTCTGTCTATGTTCAATCAATACCAAGATTTGCGCGGTTTAGAACAGCCGGATAGACCAAGAGGAGCACGTCGTGTTAAATTACGATTGGGCGACAAGGTCACTCGTGATGAATTATTAGGACTTCTTGATCAGCAGGTAACGACAAAAAGAACTCGGCTGGCCGACAAAACTCTACCAAAACATTCAAAACAGGCGACAAATCAGAAAATTCGCAATGAAGCCACCAATTCCAACCAAGTAGGACTCAACAAATTGGACACATCGTCGAGTGTTGAAGCGAACGGGTTCAGCTGCTATGAGAATGAAGAGCTTGTGGGTATGCTTAAAGAGGTCGGGCTTGATATGACAGGGAAAGACCGAGCAGTTCTGATTCAGAACTGCAAATACTACGAAGATCTGCGTAAGCCCTACCCTACAAAAAATTCATGAAAGCTTTTTGATTTCATAACTTGATGCTGCTTTATTTTGATTGTAGTCCTACCACCTTCAGCTTTGTCCAATACACATGCTACCACAACAGAGTCTACCCGTAACAAGATCGCTTTTTCGCCTGGATATCAATTCGATTCAGAGTCCACCCATAACAAGATCGATTCGTCGCCTGGGTATCAGTTCGATTTCCATGTCAGTGAACCCCAGAATAAGAATAGAGGCGATGCTGGTGAGTTTCAAATGCCTGGTGTACGGAGAACAAGAAACTGACTTTGAATATTGTGATGTATCTGCATACCAAACTATTAAACGTGAACCCAACAGTAGCATCGACATCAACTCTTCCAAGCGTTGAGCGTGGGACGTTCAGATTTCCCAGACCTCCTCCAACAAAGTTGTTCGAAGATGAATCGTCACTAGGCAGAAAAGGAAAGGGAAAGCAAAAGTTAGTTGAAGAGTCAGAGAGTGATTGGATTCCCGAATACGGGAAAGATATCGAGACTGAAGAGGAAAACATGGACGAGTCGAATTCAAATCAACTTCCTAAATCTCGAGAACCAATCGATGAGCCTTCTGGAACCAAGACCAATCAATCGAAGTCAAAATCAGCTTTTCAACCTACTTCAATCCCGGAAGAACAGGCTACAGAAGATATTGAAGTGGAGAGTGTTTGGCTCAATGAGCAATCCTCGAATAACAACCCCCTAGCCGACCTTTATTTGAAGTTAAAAAGCACTGTTGAACAGCATACACACAATATTGTCAAATTGACCGATTTGTTATCAAAAGCCAATGTTAGAATTGAAGATCTTACCGAGGAGTTGAACACGCTGGCCGATGTTCTCAAAAGGCAGGTTTGTGATGGCGCCAAAAGTCGATCTAAAGATAGCAAAATTCGAGGTGGTAGAACTTCAGTGCGTATCTTCGACTTGGCTTTGATGAAGTCTGATCATGAGAACTTGCTGATATGTACATACCTTTAGGCTCGAATCCGGTTTCACGTCGAAACCCTTTTTGGGCAAAAACTTGATGTTATCCCACATCCAGCCACATCTTCGGACAAGGAAGCCTGGGATTACGAGCGGGACATTGATTCAATAGAAATTGATCCAACCTTTCATCACGAGGACAATGAGGACGGACCTGGACACCCGGAGGCTTCATCTCAACAATTATCAATCATGCGTCAGATGCTGAGAGCTGCTGGAATATCAAGTTTTCGTCCTGACCTGGGAGAAGCACCAACATCAATTGAGAATCGGTGGTTATGGGACATTGCATTCAAGATTTTTGTGAAACTGGTGGAGGTGGGCGAGTACACTGGAATCTCACTCGATGCGGACAATCGTGACTACATCAAGAAGTGTTTTGATTCACATATACAATCTTTGATGAAAAGGTTTGTAATTTCATCATTGTTGGCATTCACCTGAACCGTTTTTGACAGTGTGTGTCGAACGACTTCCCACAGATATCGCCAAAGGTCTTGGACGCAAGAAAGGAAGATTAGTATTGCTGACAAGACCAGACGCAGCTCAAGAAGAGATACTGTGAGTGCTGAGATTCTCAGAAATGTGACGAGCTTGTTAATGACAAACAACTTGATCTACGATTTCAGCTTATAACATTACGGACGAAAATCCTGGTACAAGAAGAGATCTTTCCCCTTTTGGCACTTGTAGGAACTACCTGTAGTGATGACGAAACGGACCCCGAATCCGACTTGACAAACAGTACGCCTAAAAGAATCAAGTTACCTTGTCTCGTACGAAAGATGCCCTGGTGCAGTTCCGAACTCGAAGAGATTTGGATATTAGTCGATCAAGTGAAAGAAAGGTTTGACAGAAGCCTACCGGGTAGCAACAGTAGTGGCTCTCCAGGACGTGCTCGTCGACCTCGCCTTCGCGGGAGAAATCCTTCATTGAGCCTCATACATCCCCCGGAGGGCCTATCAAAAGACTGCTTTTTACAGTCATGGGTAGATAAGCTGAGCCCAATGGAGAAACTCGCGTTGGAGATCAATCCTCTTCCAATTTTGCCAAGCATAAAACTCAAGTTGGAAAAGCTTCTTGCATTGTAATGTGTCTCAATTTCCAATTTATCTTTATTTCTTCAACAAGCTTTATTGTAGGATAATGGATGTACAAGACGCGTAGTCATGAAACTCATAGTTATCTAGTGCAATAATCAAAAAGTGTTACATCCATGAGACTATCGATCCATAGTTAAAAGAGCCACTGTTGCTACCTTCAACATCTTGTTGATCTCTCCTGGCTTGTACATCAACCAGGAACAGTGTGATGATATCTCTTCGAGCTTCACGAGGTGCTCTTTTGTCGGTCCCCAAGCACGTAGGTGGGTTTGAGCATGCATACCTGATACCTTGTTGTATGGATCGAATTTCTGCAAGTCGTTTGAAAGTGTTGGAAATCTCTGTACAACCAACCATGTATCAAATACGTTTTGAGATTTTGTTGGCTCTCTCCGGTGAATAAAAATGGATGATATGCGCCCAAATTTCAAATCTGTTGTACCATTCAGCTTAAAAGCAACAAAACTGTTGGATCGACTAGCTGAGAATTGCGAGAAGTAAACCCCCTGATGCAAGATCTGCTTGTAAAACACAGCACGAGGTTGAACATAGTTGATCTTCTGTTTGTGATCACTGGGTGTGGTTGAAAACATCTGATCCGGAACTATCCACTTGATGTCTTGATGACTTTCAAGATTGTTCAGACGTTGAACCAACATTTGAAGAATCTTGTTGTCGATAGGCTCCAAGGTTGAGTTAGAAAGCCTCTTTGTCATTGGGATCGAAGGCTCGTAAAGCGATTGCATCTTGTTTATATATGGCTTGAGTGGTTTTGGAAGCTTATTGTCCTTGAGAAGAGCAGATAGATTACCAGCGCGAGAGAAGTTTTTAAGAAATGTAATTTCCAGTTCACCTTCAATTTTAATCAAACAAAAATCATGTAAGCTTTTGATCATGAAAAAAGACACTCATCAATGAATATAGCTACCTATATGATTATTGTGACACCCTTTGAGTATATTCCCCATGAAGCGTTCAAAGGGGAAAGACCACCAAGCACGCACTGGACCAAACTTTTCTAAACAATCAGCTAAGTGCACAGCAAGGTGATGATTTGGCGCAAGTCCACAATGCTCGAATAATATGATTGAACTTTTAAGGTATTGTTGAATATGATGACGATATTGGTCAATGTGTTCAAGTTTCATGACCCGCTTGAGAGCAAGGTTGACCAGCGAGACCAGATGTAGGAAGTTTTGTAGAAGTGAAGTCTGGATATTATCATGGCCACTCCAAAATGGAATTAAGATCAGAGGTAGCTGAATTGTGCAGAGATTGCGCCATTCGTCCGCCTTGAGTTTCCCGTATGAGGCTTTACCCAAAACTGGAATAGCTCTTTTGACCCAAGTAGGAATATTAACACGAGGAAGTAAAGAGTTGATGAATTTCAAAACAGTGCTGTCAACTATTATCTCATCCAGAGGGGGAGCCTCCCAATTTCCATTCCAACCAGACGCACCAAGTGGATCATAATCTTCATCACTTGTAGATGTATCATTATCAAAGGATCTGTCATTGATATCATCACAGTCAGCTGTAGGATTCTCTTCAGGTTCAACTCTGTCATCGGTATCTTGATTTAACTGTGGAGGCTGAGCAGATTCCAACACAAGATTCAAGAGCTCAACATTGGTTATTGGAGGCAATTTTGCTTCTTCACTTTCTTCGTCCTGCATTGCCCAAAATCGGCGAATATGCCACACAATGAGTCCAAGTAATAAATTGTGCATCGAGTCTATGACCTGGTAGTCGATGATGTTATAATATTCTAGCTCAAGAAGAACTGAGTAACGGATTCCATGCTCTTTAAATATGTCCTGCCGCTCTTCGTAAGTCTTAGCATCGCGTGCTCGATTAGCCCACATTCTATGATGAGTGCAAGTGCGAGGTGGCCATTCACTAGGGTCTATATTGTTGATGTTGTTCTTGGTAAGATGACAGATTGAGCAGAAGTTGGTCGATGTGGCACTTGGAAATCCCAAGCAGCGCCTCAGAGCTGGTATATCAGCTATAAATATGAGTAATCCCGCCTTTATCACACGTCCATTCTTGTATGAATGAGTACGAGAGAGAATCAGGCCAGGGTTCCATAGTACTTTAAGCTCCAAAACAATCGGACGTAAGATCCAGTTTGTTTGTTCGAGTGAAGGTTCACGTGGTCCGGGAGCGATTCCCACTAGAAATACATTCTCAGGTAGAAATCGCTTGCTTATCGGCAGGGTGAGGCAAACTAGCACCACAAAAGTTATTGAAGTATGTCGCCCGCTTATTTTGTTTCCATATGGGTTGATACCGTCAACAAACATTGCAAAGGTAAGATTACCTGTAGATGCAGTGAATTGATTACCATCAGGACCTTCGAATTCCTTCCACATTTTGGATTGATGGATGTCATGGACCTCGTCTTTTGGGTTATATGGTTTACAAGATTCCTCAAGGGCTTCATCTAACCAGATTTCCACTTCTGGACGAGATAATAAGCGTGCAATCCATTCTGAGAAACTCTGTATTGCATATCGTCGAAGAGGTTTTTCTTTTCCGCGCACATACTTTAGAAGAAGATGGCCGCATGTCTCCTCAATACAATCGGACATATCAAGGTTTTCATCATGAGGTGAGATGTCGTCCTCTGCATTCGAGTCTATGGAGCTATGAATACCACCAGGTATTTTATTGACCTTGTGATTACAATATGTTGGTGTTTTTTCAAGCGGGTATAATGCGAAGCAGGAGACACAGCAGTTCATCTCGATCAAGTCTGGCTCGAGGTTTAGACATCGATTTATAGTGGTGATAGTCTTGGGAATACGACTGAGGATTGAGGATTCAACAGCTGAAAGTAGAGTGGGCCGGTGTAGGGAATTTAGACCATGAGTCAAGCACAGCTCAATCATTATTTTAAGACAATCCAAGAGCCACGATGTAGTTGATATTGATATGTGTCCAAATATGTTCAACATTGCCGCGATGATGATTATTTGAAGCAATAGAGGATTAATCTCGTCCAAGGTAAAGCTGTGAAAACGAGCTATCGAAGTTTTGTATCAGCTTTGATCATGATAAATCACATGCAGACCATTCTTCAAAGCTTGAAAGGTCTTACTGCAATCGTACACAATGACACCAGCGTCTTTCAAATCAGATGCTAAAGGGCAGATCTTGGTGAAGCCTGAATTGACTTCGTCCTCGGATTCAATAGTGCTGACATTTGTAGTTAGGGTGATACCTGGTTCGGAGCGAAGGGTATTACGATTTCTGGATCCCGAGGGAGAAGACTGGGATACATTGAGGCCTAGTTGTCTAAAAGATTGTGAAAGGGTGACTTGGGCATCCTCGGTCTGCTGGGATTGATCTTGAGTTGCTTTACTTTTTTGATCCGAAAGTTGATGAGCGGAAAAAGTGGCACGTGTCACCTCCACTCCACTTTGGGGTTCTCCATACGCATCAACAAAACGACCACGATAGCATTCATGAGTTTGGCAGCGGCATACAACACGATGAGTTTCGGACTTCTTTCGAGGAGGAGGCATGATGAGAACAATCAGGTTGAGAGAATTGTGATATTGCTAATTTCAGAATATCAATCACAACCAGTGATTTGAGAGTACATTGATTTTGATGGGATACAACAGAAGGAAGTTTTCGGGAGCGGAGCAAATCAAGTACAGTGGGAGTAAAAGTTAACTAAAACTACAAGACGGTGGAATATTGTGGAATTGTGATACGTTTCAGAAACAAGATTCGAGTGTGGAAGATAATATAAGATGTTGAATGTACATAAAACTTCTGAAGTTCAAGTTCGAAGTTTTGATCTCTTGAGTCAACACCGGGAACGTTAGAGACTAGAAAATTCCTAAACAAAAAATTGTGAGAAGATTTGGGATGAAAAGCAGAGATGTCAAATTACAATTACATTGAGTTGATTAAAGCAAAATACCTACAGTCAAGCATCTGATGAGGGTCGAAAAAGAGAATAGTGGAATCCTTTCACGAGTAAGTCATCATTGACGTGTTCTTCAAGCACAAATCGGATGTAGAGATTGATGAGGACACCTAGATTCATCGGAGCAAGGTGGATGAATACATGCGGCGCGTGTTCTTGCAAGGTCATTCTCAACTCTTCCATGCA
>MWRL01031685.1:0-10325 GCA_002157085.1 Melampsora occidentalis | reverse complement strand
CCGGCGAAACTCACATCGAAGGAGCGGTCAATGAGGCCACGGTGATGTCATTAGAGAATCTGGTATTTGTCAAACAAACCCCAGCCAGTGTGGCAGCGCACAAGCTAGAAACGGTGAGCTGGCCAAACTGACGATGATAGTGTCAAGGCTAATCTTTGAAAACGTACCTCTAGCTTCCGATAACGATTTGTGCGATGATTGCCGTATCATGCAATCGTCGAGTTAATGCGATTCCTTTGGCCAACGGCCTGATGACGTTGGCTGCTGGTGTATCTTGTAGAGTTAATGAGTGGCTCCATGCTTTGGGTTTGTCAACTTCGCGGGCAAGTATCTTGCAAGCAATGGATCGCCTTCGGGTGATCCAAGAGGAGAGAATGAGGAAAATGTTCCAAGTCGACCATAAGATAATGCCGATCTTGTGCTTTGATAATATAGACATCCACCTCCGCATTCACAACCCCAGCGTCGACACGTCTTCTCGCCTGTTCCATGGCACATGGGGTTACTTCAACGTTATCCGTGAGTCACTCCAGGCCAAATGCACACGGGAACACGCCAGCATCGTGACGTTCTTGGAGTCGATGGAGACTGCCGATCGCAACCCGGTCGCCATCGATGTGTTTGCACCGTCGCCGAAAGAGTCCGATCATTGGGAATTAGTCATTAAGTCCCAATTGGGGCAAGCCCTGAAAGATCACGTATCACACATACCTGGCGCGCCTGAAGGCCACATGCTGCCTGCTGCTCTGCAGACCCGTCCACCTCCGATCGACCCCATTCAAATGCACCAACCGAACATCCATTTTTTGCGAATGATGGATGCGCCGGACTCATCTGCTGATGGCGTATCTCGAGTGCTGGATGCTGTTATGGACCAGATTGGAGTTGACAAAGAGGCCTACGCGAAGCGAGTACTAGTTGCAGGCGGTGACGTAGGCTCGAACCAGCTGCTTGAGAGCCTGCGAGTCAAGCGGTTCCCCCCAATTAAGTCGCTCGAGGGTATCGAATGGGTGTTATCGGTCTACGGTGGCGCCCACACGACCTGGAACTTCGCCAAGGCCATTTGGGCACATCACTGGGGGAATTCGGCGAGCGGGGAGGATACGGGCGTGTGGAGGTCGGCGTTCGCCCTAGGGGGGGATTATAAGAAGAGCCCCGCCGTGCAAGACTTCAATAGTATCATGAAGTATACACAGATGGTGCACAAAGCCAATCTGGTATTCATTATCAAGTTAGCATTGTTCATCTTCAAGTGTTTAATTTGTGCGAAGTACTTACACTCCGTGCCGGTGCCAGACAGGTCCTCATTGCCAACAAGGATCTGGATTTGACGAAAAAAACGGGGTGTGATCAGCTGTTGGACCTTGTTTGGCAGCAGTTTTTTTCTTTCGATGCGGTCGAGGCGGCCAGAGAGAGAGAGAACCACACGCATTTTAATTTGCTGATGCGCCTAAGGGACTTCGCCACCGTGGTTGAAGCCCATGATTCGACTCGCGCTGGTGATATAGGTCGCTTGGTTGCTATGTGGAAGAGATGGTCAGTGATGTCGCAAGGCCTCCCAGGGCTTTCTCATTATGCCAGACACATACCTCGAATAGTGATGTTGCTGGAACAAGACTTACCTAAGAGCCTAGCGCATGTGATTAAACATTCGCTCTTGATTCCTTCCAACGAGCGGGAAGGACACTGGATGGCCATTGACGAGTACCTGGAGGTGTTCATCTTCTGGCTCAAACACATGTATAATAACACGGTGAGCTCAAATCCTGTCAATTTAAATCGATACTTACGCTTTTACTCACGTGGCAGATGGTGAAAATCTCTATAGGGTCACGGGACGGACATTGAAAGGCTCACGTATCGGTTTTCGAATAACATTCCTTTGGTAAGATCAAAAACACGTTATTTGATTGCATAAAAACAGTGGACTATGATGACCTAACATAAACTATGACGACAGCTACGCAAATTGATGCAGCTCCTGAAGTCGCTATCGGGACATAACATTATATATCAGGCAAACCTGAATCCAATCACCGATGCCTCCATGGCAGCCTTCCTCAGCTATGCCGAAGCGCATCTTTCGCAGTCCTCAACGGGACGGTCTCCGGGCCAGGTGGGAAATGTCTGGCGCGCAGGCCTGCGACAGATGATCAAGTTGGTCAATGCCGACAAAGCCGCGGGTCGATCTTCCCGCTTTCGGTGGGGGGCGTCAAATGTGCTGTCGTCGTGGGAAAACCCTGAGACCCCTGAGGAGGAGTAACCTGTGGGGCAAACACCAAACGTATCAGTGCATGTCACTGTATTGAAATAAAAGAATGCACATTTTCAGAAACCTCACCTGCAAAGAACCCCTTCTTTTCGGTGCCATTGCATTCACAGGCTCGTGAGCCACACGTTTACATGAGCCTGAATGTGGTGAGCCAACCCCAGGCAGGTGCAAACCTTTCATTAGTGCTAATTTGTCTGCCTTGGCCCTTTCGCGACTCTCTCTTTCGAGAGCTTTGGCTCGTGCCTTGTTCAACTTGTCCTGGTCCTTCGCGTCTTTCAGAGCCTTTTTTTCGCCTTCGAGGCGCAATTTCGCCATGAGGGCCCCTTCAACCGAGACTGGAGGTTTGAGTGGCCCGGTAGGGCGGTGGAGAGACTTCCTTATCTTCGCGGCCTCTGAAATCGTGCTCTGAGTGTTGAATTGTGTTTTCCAGCCCATGAACGCTTCGAATAGGCAGGTGAACTGGCCTGGTATCACCTCGCTGGCCAGGACTATACAAAGGTCGCTGGGTTGGGTGAACACGTCCACGTTCTTCGCAAGGTCCCAGGCTAGGTCGCGTCCAAAGTAGTCTGCTGGGCCTAGGTCCGATTTATCTTGATAAATCGAATAAAAAAAATCATTGAATGCCGCCTGAAATCGCGTGACCAAACATTCGACCAATGGATCCTCCAAAATCGGGTCGTCGGCGCCGCATGAAATTCCGACGGTTCTAGGCACAACGGGCTGGGCTGGCGGCGGTTGCGGTATTTGGTTCACCAAATCAAGTAAAGAATAGCTGTCCATCGTGAGGGCTTCGTCAAAATTTTCCGCGGTGAGGGCAGACTGAGCCAGCCAGAGCGCTTCTGCTTCGTCCGGCTTGCAATTCGAACAGTCACATGGAGGAAAACCAGCGTCCTCCTGCCTTTGGGCTTCTTCCTTGACCGTCCAATGATCAGGGAAAAGCGGGATGAAGCCGTTTCTAATCGAGGGGGTCAGCCAAAGGAAAAATGCCCCATATAAGATAGCCGATGACTTACTGCAAATCCACAGCCAAAGCCAGCCGCAGGCATACCGGGGTAATTCCAAGGGCGTCCATGCGGTCGTCGTCGCTCTGGACGGTGGGGGATTTAAAGTCGGATAAGGTGTTCTTACCATTCGTGCGGATGTGTTCGACCAATAGAAGGCCCAGACCTCGTCGGCCGTCGCGCCCGCAGCGTCCGGACATTTGAATGAAATTGCACGGGTCTTGACGGCCTACCACTACCACGCGTCGAACTTGTTGCCAATTTTGGCCTAAACCGAGCGCAAGTGTACAACACATCACTACCAAACTGCCCGCCACGAAGGATGCCACGGCAGCCATCTTAGTCTCAGGGCCGGTGGAGGCGTGGTACCGGCGAGCAAACGTGGCGGTAGGATTGCCGGTTTCGTTGGGCTGGCCTCGACTCTTGTTGAGAATATCGAGATATTCCAAGGTCGCGTTCTGAGTGCCGGAGTACACAAGGGTCGGTGGGATCGAAGACGTGGCGATAGAGGCGTGATGTGCAAAAACACCTCGCAGAGAACCTTTGAGCGGGCGTTTGAAGGCCCTTCGGATGAGACGTAATTCCGGACGACTTAGTTCCGCACGAGTAAATTCTACATCCTGACTGTCTAGCTTGAGATTGCCCATAATCGCATGAATTGCTTGAGGGGTACAGGTGGCTGACATCAAGAGAAGAGGCACCTTCACAGTCGACAGAAAGCGTCGAGCAAGGTCGCCGTATGACGGACGGAAGACGCCAGTGTCCTGGACCCGGACATGACTGGCCAGTCGCTTCGCTTGGCCGCTCTCAACCAGGCCCCAGGTATAGACCATATGTGCCTCGTCGACCACACTGAGGACGAGTCGTGCCTGGAATCGGGGATCACGCCAAAGCCGGTCGAATATAGGACTCGTCAACGCCACTTCGGGGCTCTGCAAATATCGGAAATGAACTAATGTCAGTGTTAATGACCAAAAAGCAACCTGTGCTCGGTAATTTGCAAGAATTACCACGTAGACAAAAGGGTATTTCCCCTCCAAAATTCCGTCGCACGCCGCGTCTGTGAAGTGTTCTCCCGTTAAGTTGATTGCATTCAGCGCCACCAGGTCTTTCTCGCTGACCTGAAAGTAAGACATTGTATTAGCTTTCTGGTTGAGAGATATGAAGTGGGATATAATAAAAACTACGTACTTGATCGTCTCCAAGCGCATCCAAGGGGTTTATGCAGAGGATGATTGGCGCATAGTCTTCCTGAAACAATTGAAGATACATCTCGGGTACGCGACTTTTCCCAAAGCCGGTTCCGGCCAAAAGGAACGTCGTGCGTCCGTTGATGAGATGCACAATAGCCTCGACCTGCTTATCTCGCGGCGGGTAACCGTACTTTGCAAGAAACAACTCGCGAACCACCTGAGCTTGGATGTCTTCGCTGACGCCGTGTAGCCGTGCGAGGAGTTTCGGTTTGGCGGTGAGTGAGGTTAGACGACGTGCTTCGCGGGTCCGGAACAGCTGGGCGGCCGAAGCGGCGGATTGGCTTCTTCGTAGCATCGTTGGGATGATAGATCGGAGGGGTGGTGGTGCAACGGGAGGTGTTGAAATTGGTAACTTGTAAAATTTCGCGCGTCACCAGAACTGCAGTTTGGCTGAACAACGTAAGTGTGTTTGGTCAATATTTTGGCAGTTTTGTCGCACATTCTGATGTTTATTCAAGTGCAAAAGGGTTTCGGGCGCCGCAGTCGTGTTTGGCCGTTCTTTTGGCCCCGGGTTGGCCCCAAACAGTTTTTTAGCGCTAACTTTTGAGCCGTGTGAGATGAGACAATTCTGGTAATTGAGAAAGATGCGCGGCGGAGCTGCGCTTCTTTTTCATTATGGCCTCTAAAGACCATCAATGATGGAATTTGAGGCCAGTGAGGATACCAGTTTTTTGAGAAAAACCCCGACAGTCTTCATGCCAAATTTGGGACATTGCGCGTAAGTCCCTCGTTTGAGCGGGCTGGTACAGCTCAGACGTGGGACTTAGTTAAGTTTGGGGTAAGTCCCCCATGCTGACTTCTGCCGACTCAACTTGTTGACTGGCAGGTGTCAGTATTGAGGGACTTAGTTAAGTTAGGGCCACCAGCCGGCAGGCAAGAACCCTGCCCCAATTGCCTGATCCAATCTTTCCCGAGAGGCTGATCCAAGCTTCATTGCTTGCCAAAACCTCACATTGTGAAAGGTGAAATACCAATCAAGGCGGTCTGTCACACCAGTGTCAGGCTTGATTAGGTTTAACTGAAACTCTTGTGGTATTTAGGGCCTCCATCGGAGTTGAAAATTTCTTTCATCAGCTTCATCCTTCACTTTTAGGAATCCACTTCGATCATTTCATCAACACACCTCACACCTAAATTAGATGTTCAACATTGCTGCCTACGCTGGGAAGTAGCCAATCAAACTACTCCGCAAAATGGCAACTTGAACAAATCAATTGCTCAATTCATACTCAGTCGTAAGGCAGGTGATTTGTGTCTATTTCTTACTTTTCAAATCTTTCAGACTGATCATCTCATTTGTAATTCTTTCTCTACTATCCTCTTGGTTTTAGCTGTTTTAGATTTCGATTTCGGTCTTTTAGGTAAGTTTGATTCCTCTTCCTTATTTGTTTGTTCTTCTATTGATTGATCATTTGTTCTGTCGTGTAGATTGATCCATTGATTTTCTTGTTTGCAGTTACTTGATTCATGCAACCAATTCTTGCATTCATCTCTTCTGTATCAGGCAAGTCTTGTTATTTAACTTCTTCATCTCTCATATTTCAACTAATGATGTCATGTATCTTTATTTCTCTTGTCTATCCTCTTTTCACATTTAGGATACCTTTCAATCAATCCAAATCAACTAACTTCCCTCAATCAATCTGAATCTTGATTTTGAGCAATTCATCACGCAAGTTTCATTCATATCATCTCATCATTTGAGCTTGATCAATCAATTCAATAAGTTCTTTTCAACTAATCTCACTCTCCTTCTCATCATCAACTCACTGACTCCTTCCTTCTAATCAATTTATTCTTTTTTATAACAATTCTCTCATGGTTCTAGTTCAATCAATCAATGAGACTACAAATCACCCTTGGACCTTCCTTCTTGTTTGATCATTTGTATGCAGTAAGTTTTCTCATTTGTTTGTCCTGTTTCCTTGGCTTGTCTTTCTCTTCTATGTTCAACTTTGATCACAACTTCCATTATCTCAGTAAGTTTACTTTCTAGTTTTATCTCCTTTTTCATATTATTGTTCATTGATATTGATATCCGCGAAATGTGAATGTGAACTGATTGATCTCAACCTCATTCTGTTGGTTTGTTAAGTTTTAATTTTGTTATGGAGCTGATGTTTGAGTTTATTTGTTCAAAATTGGTTCTATAAATTGTTTCTCAAAACTGTGCACATTGAGAGCTGAGCGAATTGAGCTCAACTCGAGTAAGTAAATAGTAAATAAATTTTAATAGACAGCGTGTGCTGGCATCTAATTCCCACACCGCCGCCCAAACTGAGCTGAGCCGCCAACCAAATATAACCCTGATGCGGCCCGCACAATCGGACCGCATTGTAAATGGGGATCCGAACCCCTTGGGTTTCACCCCGTTTGACCACCTGCAGCCGGCCAGCAGATTGCCACCCGACACATTCAAGCCACCTGCCCAGGCCGCTTGAAAGCGCCTGGCAGGTGCTCACCGTGAGGCCCATCTTAAGACGGCTAACCTCTGCGTAGGGGCAGGCTGTCTGAAGGCGGCCAGGTCAGACGGCCTGCAGGCCGTCTTGACCCATCTGTGGTGTACAAGTACTTGTGAACCAAATCCAGCAGTACCGGATTTGGGCATCCCTCCACTTATAACCAGTTGTACCACCATTATTCTTACTACCTCATATTGTATCTTACCAATTACTATATTCCTCAGTTGTACGAGATGGAGGACTATATAAAGCCCTCCCCTTTCCCCTGGAATGGAACACCAAGTTACTTCCTGCTCATAATCCGCACCCATCATTGTGAGTAGAATCACAAATAATTAATTGTGTGTTCTCATCATTCTCTATTCCTTTTAAAAAAATCATCACGTACTTTGATATTGAAGAGAAGACATTAATCTGTTCCTTTCTATACTCCTTCCTCTCCGTACCTTCTCCTCTAGATCCCACCCAGGAGAACAATACCCAGAAGCCATAGAATCCCAAACAGATACCACCGCTGTGAGTATTTGCGAACTCCCTAGCTAGTTGTTCCAGATCCCCATCAGCACCACCTTCTCTTCAACTGGATAGAGTCTGATAATTTCCCTTACACTTCCTCTTTGACACACACAGTATCAGAAATCAATACCGTTACCTGTTTTTGAACCTCGTGCACATTTCTCATTGAACAAATCCCTAGGAAAGAAATAAAAAAAGAAAGAAAATCTTAGAAAAAAATCGTACATATACTCAAGACTCTGATCAAGTCTTACCAAGAAATACTTTAAATTAACCCCTCCATCCCTTTTCAACAAACAGAAAAAAAAGAGAGAGAATAACTATGGAAGACCACACCAACTTTACCCAATTAACAACTGAAGAGTTAAGACTCATCAAAGCTCAACTATACCAAAACAACATAGATGTGCAAACCCAGGCGCAAGCTATCAGCAAACTTCACAGCCAGAACCAGCAGACTCCCCAGGAGCTGATTAACGCCAGGAGTATCATCTACCAACTCAAGCAGAACCAACACAACCTCTTGACCCAATCAGCCACCTTGAAACCCGACGTGTTTTGCGCAGAACCTCGCAAGTTTGAAGGATTTGGCGATAACGCGGAGCTCTGGATCTTGGAGCTTGAATCCAACTTCAGAACTCACCAATTCCCTGGATCAGGATGGGGTGAGATGATTGGTCCTTACCTTGATGAGGAAAGCCGTATGTTCTGGCATCAAGTCCGTGACACCGCCAACAGAGGCACCCATGTCAACTACGAAGAATTCTGCCAACAGTTCCTAGACAAGTAAAACGGAAACAGACTGAAGGAAGAAATCAGAGAAAAACTCAAATTATGCTACTACAAAGGAGACATCAACGACTACATCCTTAGGTTTAGAAAGTTGATTTGTCAGATTCCCGAAGATCACATACCCTTCTTTGAAAGATCATTCTTATTCCTTGACAAGCTCCCTGCCGCTCACCGCCAAGAAATCAACAGAACTGACAATAAGAAAGACAAAGACATGGAGGTCCTGTACGCGGCTGCCAGAGAGTGCAAACAAAAAATGAGAATCAACCAAAGAAAAATCACACCTGATAACAAGAACTCTCACAGATTCAACTCAGACCGAAAACATAGTTTCCACAAAACTAATAACCACCAATTTCCCAATGTCTTTGGAAAACCGCCTCCTACCAGCAACTCTGCGGTACCAATGGACCTAGATCAGGCCAACTTAAGCAAGGTTGATTGTTACAAGTGGCATGAAACAGGGCACATGTCCAGAAACTGTCCCAAAGGACGACCCCAACACTTGAAAACCTCCCAACACCACGGCCAAAGAGGAGACAGAAGAAAACCGAACCTCCTCCTCTTGGATCTAGTTCAACTTATCAAGGAACCTGAACTTATACCTCCCTTCCAAGACCGCGAACTGCAAAAACTGGAATCATTCACAACACCCTACCTAGACGCTTAAGGAAGGATGGCTCAAGCCTCACAAGAGAGCTCTGAGAGCTTGGATGATCCTTGCGGTGACGGAAGAGAAGCCCTGGCCAAGTACCAACAAAACTACCTTGAAGCCCTGAAGGATATGAACGAGGAAGACTTCTTGGAACTAAAAAAAGAACAAGAAGCTCTCAAGAAAATCTTCGAAGATACCTCCAACGCGCCCTACAGATGTTGTAAGTCTTGCCACGCTTACGGTTGTGAGGATAGTCTGCCTACAATTTCTAAAGGCCTCGACTACTTTGATTTAGATGCAAAAGATTTGAACAAAATCCGCGTCAAAAGGACACTTGAGAAAGAAAGAAGCCCGGAAATCGAAGCCGCCCCCGCTCATGACCCCAATGGTGTGAACGAACTATATCACATGAACTTAGAATCAATTGTAGGCGGCCGACTTGAAAGCAAGAAAATGAGGCTGGATAAATCTTGCATTGACGGATACCATCACACCAGCACCCCCTTCCCCTTGCCAATAGAAGAACGGGACAACCTCGCATTGGCCAAAAGAGAACTAGAGAATGTTGAGGGGTGGAACCGAATACTGTCCAGTACCTTCACAGCAAAAAAACTAGAAGATCTTACAGTGACAGGATTCAATGAAGACATAGAGGACCCTGATGTCTGGACTATCAACTCAATCGAAACCAATTGGATTCTCGTGGAAATAGAAGATAGCAAAGACAAAGAAATTGAAAATATCCCCCTAATTGAAATAAGTAGCAACAAAGAGAAACTATTGGACCTCGACATGGTAGACCTAGCCGCTCATCAAGAAGAAGCTCAAACGTCCCTACCAATCTACTCCTGTTATTTTTGCAACATGCCTGTAGACACAATCCTTGACACCGGCGCAGCAGCCAACTACATATCCAAGACTAGACTGGCTGAGATGAAAAAAATGACACCACGTAAATTCCGTGATGGCACGTCAACGTGCACACACAAATCACTTGTTGTAGCCAAAGTATATTGATTTCGAGACAAGTCTTCAGAGCCCAGCCGACAGGCCTTTGTCAAAGAGCTCAGACATTCAGATCGTTTCATGCACAAGGCCTGATCACCTTTCTTGAGATAACCACTGTCCCCATGCGCTTCTCTAAGTACCTCACCTCAGGCCTGATTGCCATTGTCAAAAGTTTTTTGCTGATAGCAGCTGTGCCCGTGCGTTTCTCTCTAACATATTTTGTTATGAAGCACCTCCACTGTCTCATCGAACAGCTAATATGTATGTCCGTTTGAACTCAACAAGACCCGCGCAATGCATGTGTGTCGTATTCACTTTTGAATAGAGCACACTTGTTGAGATTGATTTGTCCGCTCCCAAACATCC
>MWRL01031680.1:0-20343 GCA_002157085.1 Melampsora occidentalis | reverse complement strand
GTCTATCATCACTGCACATGTCACAATTCTTGCTGATCTCATCATCAATGTCACTGGATTCTCTGCAATCATCAGCCACTCGATTTGACAGACATTGGTTGGTCAGCAGAAGTGTTTTTAACTTGCCATGATGACGATGACCGAAATGCGAGTTTGGCGTCGGACTTGTGGGCTGAGAATGGTCTCAAGACTCACGAGGAGGGTTTGAATTCTATACTACCACTACTAGGTTAGTGATTCACCCAGATCACATGTTGATGCCTACTCACTCTTCGCTACAAACCCGTCAGAACATCCTGCTTCTCCAATTCGAAATGCTGCTGCCAAATCTCTTGCTTCGGCGGTTAGGGACAGACCGCATCTGTCCAAGGAGGTCTTGCAAGCGATCTCCTCTAGATATGAATTTTTGGTGAGCCGATAGATCCACAGCAATGGCGCATCATACTAATTCAGATCATATCATCTACATAGGCGAGAGAGCTAGTGCCTGAATATGATCAATTTGGGATGATCATACCTGAGTCTCTCGATAGGCAAGATCCTTGGCCAGTACGAGTTGCTCAAGCTGACGCGTTATGCGCTCTGGCACCGTTCTGGACTACACATGATATCATACCACTTTTTGATTTTCTTGTGGTGAAGCAGAGCTTGGGAGATCGGAACGAGGCTGTTCGCACCAGGATGCTGGCAGTAAGTCTTGTTAAAAACATCTTCGAGTCACTTACTGACGTCCACACTGCCCACGCTTAGGCTGGAAATGCGGCCATTGACCTTCACGGAGCACATCATCTGGAAAAATTGATTGCCACATTTGAAGGGGTCCTCACACGCGGTAGCACTGGATCTGATGCGGCAGATTATGTCACTGAGTCGGCGGTTCTCTTATTTGGCCGTCTTGCTCGCCACCTGAGTGCTACGGATGAACGCTTAGTCATAGTTATTGACCGACTGGTTGATGCCTTGAAGACGCCCTCCGAGGTGGTGCAGAGCGCAGTGTCTGATTGTTTGCCACCTTTGGTTCGCCTACAACGAGATCGAGTCCCCATTTTGATACAGCGATTGTTACAAGATACTCTGACTGCCTCAAAATACGCGGAGCGACGAGGGGCGGCCTACGGATTAGCTGGTGCAATTAAAGGTCGCGGGATAACTTCCTTGAAAGATTTCTCGATCATCGATAGCTTACGTGATGCCCTAGAAGATAAAAAGAACACGCGAGGCCGACAGGGTGCATTATTTGCATTCGAAATACTAGCGAGCTCTCTTGGAAGGCTCTTTGAACCTTATCTAGTTCAGGCAACATCAATACTATTATCCACTTTTGGCGATGGCTCCGCTGATGTCCGAGAGGCGATTCAAGACACTGCACGTGTAATCATGAAAGGACTGTCAGGTCACGCGGTGAAGATGATAATGCCGGCTCTCCTAGAGGGTCTCGAAGATAAGCAATGGCGGACCAAAAAGGGAGCCATTGAATTGATGGGCGCGATGGCATATCTTGCTCCGAAGCAGCTCTCGATGTCATTGCCAACCATCATCCCACGCTTGACAGAAGTCCTAACTGATACTCACGCGCAAGTTCGCGCAGCGGCAAATGCTAGTCTCAAAAAGTTTGGAGAAGTGGTTTCCAATCCCGAGATCTCTGCTATGCAGGACATCCTTCTTGCGGCGTTGGTCGATCCAGCTCGGAAGACAGCACGAGCATTGGATGGGCTACTCGGTACTGCTTTCGTACATTACATCGACACATCTTCGCTTGCACTAGTCGTCCCTATCATTGAGAGAGGCCTTCGAGAGCGTAGCGCAGACATCAAGCGTAAAGCGACTCAAATTGTAGGAAACCTTGCTACTTTGGCAGAGGCAAAAGATTTGTCTCCCTACTTGCCCCAGCTGATGCCAAAAGTCAGGCAAGTGCTGGTGGACCCTGGTAAGTTTGATTTGACACCAATCTGGAGTGCAGATGAATCAGACAGTACTAATGGTAATTTTGTATCCCAGTTCCGGAAGCTAGAGCGACTGCAGCCAAGGCGTTAGGAAGCCTCGTGGAAAGACTGGGCGAAGACAGCTTCCCTGAGCTTGTCCCTTCATTATTTGAAACGCTTCGTGCAGACGCCAGTGGTGTCGATCAACAAGGTGCAGCGCAAGGCCTCAGCGAAATCATGTCAGGACTTGGAATAGAGAAACTTGAAGATTTATTACCCGAAATTATCAACAATACCAGCAGTCCAAGGGCTTACGTTCGAGAAGGGTTCATTTCCCTGCTCATCTTCTTACCTGCCACTTATGGTGAACGGTTTTCACCGTACCTCGGCCGTATCATTCAGCCAGTGCTGAATGGTCTGGCGGATGATTCGGATTACGTACGAGACGCATCCATGAAAGCTGGGAGAATGATCATCACCAATCATTCCGCCAAAGCCGTTGATTTGTTGTTGCCAGAACTCGAGCATGGTCTTTTCGACGAAAGTTGGAGGATTCGTCAAAGGTGTGCCTTGAGAAAAACACTTTATGGAGGTATTGAATGCTGATATCTATGATTTGTGTCTATGGCAGTTCAATTCAGCTCATAGGAGATCTGTTGTTCCGCGTTTCTGGCATCACTGCTAAGGCAGACATTGATGTCGACGGAGAAGATGACGACGCCGTCGCGCCGACTGCAGAGGCCTCTCGTGTTGCTCTAGTGGATGTTCTGGGCAAAGACCGTCGTGATCGTGTACTTGCGGCAATCTACATCATCCGTCAAGATTCGTCTGGCATTGTGCGGTCAACTTCAGTTCACATCTGGAAGGCCTTAGTGCACGTGAGCTTTCTTCTAAGATTCCGGCTTGATCTGATGGATCACATCACTCACGTCACTCGTCCGATCAGAATACCCCCAAAACCGTGCGTGACATCATGCCAGTCCTCAGTAAGTTATTTCCTGGCATCCACAACGCTGCCTTCTCCCACTGCGGCTGACTTCTTTGAATTCCAGTGCAAACCTTAATTCGCACCCTGGCGAGTAGTGGGGAAGAGCAACGGGAGGTATGTTGTTGCGATCTCGAGAATGCCAAGATAGACGTTGATATTGATCTTGCTCACACAGGCTGCTGCGCGAACTTTGGGTGAATTGGTGAAAAAACTGGGCGACAGCGTTCTCAGCACGATCACAAACATTCTTCAGAAAGCTATGCTATCTGACGACATACGGACTCGACAGGGCGTGAGCTTAGCGATCATAGATGTGATCTCCAGTATCACCCAGAATCAGCTAGAAGATCACGAAGGACCTCTTATTGCGATTGTAAGGATGGCTTTAGTGGACCATGACCCCAGCGTCCGATCCACAGCTGCACAAGCTTTTGATTCTCTTCAACAACGTGTTGGTAGTCGCGCAGTCGAGGAGACGTTACCCACTCTACTGAGCGCCTTACGTCAATCTGGCGCTGCATCAGAAGCTGCTCTGGCTGCCTTGAAAGAGCTTATGCGAATCCGGGCTGCTAGCATATTACCCCGATTACTTCCAGTACTCACCAAATCGCCCATTACAGCATTCAATGCCACGGCACTGGCCAGTCTTGTTTCGGTTTCTGGCAGCGCGGTCAACAGGTACTTGTGTGCGATAGTCGACAGCTTAAGATCGGCTTGGCTTACAGAACAAGACGAAGAGATTCGAAGTGCTTTAGATAGCTCACTGCGTGTATTGTTTGAAAGTATAAAAGAAGCAGATGCTTTGAATACGTTGATGATGCATTTGCTCGAACTTGCCAAGTCCGCTTCACCAGCCCAACGAATCGATGGTTGCGATCTGTTTGGAATCTTCTGTTCATCGAACACCAGTGACGGGTCAGAATATCATATCCTCTGGATCCGGCAGCTATTTTCGCTATTTGAGGATCCAGTGCCAGAAGTGATTGATTCGTCGTGGATAGCAATGGATGAGATGGTCAAGACGATACCCAAAGCCTCCCTAGATAGCCTTGTTGTCCCTCTCCGACGAACAATCGAGACTACTGGCTTGCCAGGCCGAGATCTGCCAGGGTACGCAATCTCTCATAGATCTACGCACTTCATTCTCGCAGGGCAATATCATCACTGACTAGTACCCACAGTCTTTGCCGTCCGTCCGGACTGAGGCCTATCATGCCCATCCTTCTGCAAGGTATCCTGACAGGTACTGCAGAACAACGTGAACAGGCTGCCTTGGCTTTTGGTGATATTGTAGAACGAACGTCCCAAGAGTTCATCAAACCTTACGTCACGCAAATAACAGGGCCCCTCATTCGGATTGTCAGTCAATCTCATCTATCTTCTTGATCCGTCGGCCATCTGACAATACTTTCGTCGTAGGTTGGAGATCGTTTCCCCGCTCCGGTCAAGTCGGCTATCCTTCAAACATCCGCTACCCTTTTGCAGCAGATACCACAATTTGTTAAACCTTTCTTTCCCCAGCTGCAACGCACATTCGTCAAATGTGCATCTGATATGAGTTCAGGCACAGTTCGAAGCAAGGCAGTGACTGCCCTCGGGCTCTTGATGAAACACCAACCACGGGTAGATCCTCTCGTGACAGAGTTGTTAGGAGCCATCAGAGGTGCCGAGGACGACGAGATACAAGAGTCGATGACGTCTGCGCTCGCGGTAGTGACCTGTAATGGCGGCATGAACATCGGTGATAGTGTGATGTCTTCATTGATAGCATTCACGGAAGAAACTTTGCAGGCACCGCGACACCTTGAGCCATTTGCCAACGCGATGGCGCGCTTAATATCAGCAATTGCACAAACCCAAACGCCCGGATTTCATTCTCTCATCATGTGAGCGCTCTGACTTTGTGCTGTGATCAAATCGGCTCACTCATCGTCACTTTGATTGAACACCGCTCAGATACCTGCTTGCCGATCCTACAACACCATTGGCGATCATGTGTCTGCGCGATCTGGTTGACCGCGCTGGTGACGCCATCCAACAGATGGGCGTAGATGAGCCAATCACGTCGCGCATCTTGGCGATTGCTGCAGAAGTTCATGTGAGTGACAAACGCTGAACCCACTTGTTAATTCCATAGAGATAGATCTACAGAGAATTGTATGGAGCATGACCCTAACTGATAGTAAACCCATTTTCTCTTCCTAGCCGCCGGTTATTGGTAGACCAGCAAGAGAAGCAAAAGAAATTCTCAGATCACGAGGCAAATTGGCTGAAGATTGAGTGGGGATGAACTGACTGCTAAATAAATGATAATGTTGATTTACCTATCACGAAATGCCTAACTGAATCAAAGTAACACTTCAGTCATGTTGCCTGCCTTATTAGCATTCTGATGCCATTCTGCCGAGCGAGCAAGAGCCTCGCTAAAAACAAAAAATGACCATTGTGGAATGGCTCTCGTGCTCATAAGCATCACATTTGTACATGATGAGACAATTCATTTACACCCATAATCCTTCTCCTATAGCCAGAGTGCCGCTGGACAACGCAGTCCGTGAAATACTGAACGCATCTCAGCGAGCAAGAATGAGTCGAGTCGCGTCCAACTCCTTCATGAGTCTAGACCAGCTTTTGTATCTGAACAGGCCAGCTTGAATTTACGTGGCTCTGTTGGTCCTCCGGAAGTTTTCCTGCCACGGTGGACATTCAACCTGAACTGCGATGTTGCACCATAATCAACTTTGACTCTCGTTTGCAAGAAAGAACCCCTCTCTCAGGCGATCAATTGTTTCTCTACTTCGTCCAGCCATCTTTTTTTCACATCCATTCAAACCATTTTCTCCGAAACACAATCCTTGAACTCTCCAGCCTTCTACTTTCCAGACACCCAGCGCTCAAGATCTAGCTTCAACGAAACTTGATCGTATCTAAGTGAATGGCTACAATTGTGAATACTCCCGAAACCCATCCCACAGGAATCGTTATCCCTCATCATGTTGTCCAATCAATTTCCAACTCACCAGACGCTCCTTTGCCATCACCTGCGCCAAGCTCCATCCGCCCAAATTTACCAATTCATCCTACTACTACACCCAACCCTCTAATTTCATCTGCGTCCCCTACGGAAACTCCAATTGCCCGTCTGAGCCTTAGCCCAGTAGATTCACTCACCGACACCTCAACCCCAGCGGATCCTTCGCCGATAGCCACCCAGAAGAATTCTATGATTGTTCCCACTACATCTTCCCTACCAAGTTCTGATTCTCATCACGAAACCAGTCACATATTGTCTGTAGTAGGTCCAGTGATCGGTGTTCTGGTCTTCGTTGTACTTGGGGCGTTGGGTGCACTCATTCTAATTAAGCGACGTCACAGAGCCAATGATCGACGTCGTGATACGGCTCAGTTCGTTCCCATTCCAGCCTCTCGATTTTCCTTCAGGCGGAAAAACCAAAAGCTCGGGGGGATTGGAGACTCTCCATCTTCGAATCAGATGCAAAATCCTCCCTCTTACCCTTTCCTCTCAACTGGTCAGCTCGAAGCCATGAATACTACTCACTCCATGCGTTCGATGGAACACAGTCGATACCCGGACTTGACCGACCTTCCCGTTGCTCAGCTGCATATGGCTCAAAGGAACCGAATAGATCCGAATGTGCAAGCATTGTATCCGGATGAATTCACGCACCCCGTATCCCACTTCAGTTTTACGGGCGAAGATCGGCGAAAGGGCTTTTGAAAGTTGGTACGCTCCAAGTCTTTACACCTCACTCCTACCTTTGTCAATGTGCTCTTTCTGATATTTATTCCTCTGATCTCCTCATCATCAGGATTGCACCTGGAAATAAATGGCTCGATGTTTGCTTTTCTAACACTCATTAAAGCTAATCTTAAGGAAGAAGAACAACTCAAGTCCTTTATAATCAAATTGACGACACTACATTAACAAATGCATTGTTAGAAATTCCTTATGTTGTAATTTTTTTGACTACATCTGCGGTCATCATTCTTTTGCGGTCAGTATTCATGAAACTCTGTACAAAAGTTACCTAATCAATAGTTTCATTGTGCTTAATTACGTTTTCGTATCATAGCCAGGCAATGTCAATTATGTGGGATTTTTTCAATCATACTTGTATGACTACCACTTGTTCTTTCTTTTTCACAACAACTGCTCAGACACTGACACTATGGACTATTTTTGAAAAATATGATCCCTGGGTACAAACCCACACTCTGGTCTAGCTAATACAATTCTCGAAATGCCTCCCAAAGTGTTAAAAGAATTTTTGAGTCATCATCAATGTATTCTTGCAAAAAGCTTCTCGTGCAAAAGCATCAGTGCAAGACCTACCATCATTACACAAATACATAAATACTAAACCACTTAATATTTAATACTGAAGCTCAGGAGCTCTTTTATATGTTCTTGTTTTCAAACTCTACGCTTGGTTCCTTAGTGATCTGGGACTGACTTCCCACCCCATATCCTTCAGAACCAGGTAAGCGTACCTTTTATCTCATTTCTTCCTATTGTTATGCGTTATTCTTGCTTAGTGATCTGAGACTGACTTCCCACCCCATATCTTTGGAACCAGTCTTCTAGACTGGTTATCCCCGTTGATTTGAAATAAATCTAGTCACTTGGGTTCTAGAAATCGTCCCGCTGTATCGTACAGCGCCCCCCGTCATAGTTCAGTGAAGGTTTGAATACAAACCTTACAATCAGGTATCATGTCAATCTTACTCATCTTCATTGCTTTGTTCCCTCAAAAAATCTCATTTTCTTGGGTAGGTGGCAGGCAAGATATCATATTTAATCAGAATTAGAATAAATTCACTCATTCTGATTGTTTGACATTTGTTCCAATTTTGGAAAATTGTCATACCTGGAGATAAAGTTTTGCAAAAATGTAAAAATGTCCTCACAAATCCCAAAATTGCTAGATCCAGTAGACTTGGGATTTGGTGTCCAATGGTCAAGGTAAATATGATGATTATCAGGTAAGAAAACCCAAATTTTCACCCTATGTGCTTCTCTTGGGTCTGTATTCCATGTACCAAAATAGACATCACACCCATACATTATGGAAGGGGGTGGTGCTCGGGAAAAGGCTTGTGGGTGAGAAGCTGTAGGGAAGAGAAACAGCTTCAGATCTGACTCTTGGGATAGTGTTGAACATCCTTTGGCATTGTGTTTACAGAGAATAAAAGTGCC
Source organism: Melampsora occidentalis (assembly GCA_002157085.1). Classification (NCBI taxonomy): domain Eukaryota; kingdom Fungi; phylum Basidiomycota; class Pucciniomycetes; order Pucciniales; family Melampsoraceae; genus Melampsora; species Melampsora occidentalis. The sequence goes on along the minus strand of MWRL01031680.1, from coordinate 12,215 downwards.
CAAGTCCAGGATGAGTCATGAGATGAAACCCTGTGGCGAGTATACCTGAAACCAAAGATCCAGTGGCTCAGGGTAAAAAAACTCTCTGAACACAGATGATATGTATAACACTTGAACATCTTGCAAGAGGTACTTTGAGCCACTTTGGCCATAGAAAAAGGCTCACTATGGTGACCAAGAAAAACAAGCTACTCATTTGTGATTCCTTGAAGAAGTAAGGCTTCAAGAAATCAAGTTCAATGTATCTCCAGTCAAATCAGAAAATCTTGACCAAGTCTGCCCACAAAACCCAAGCCAATTGGTGGGGAAGTTAAGAGAGACTTTTCTGGTTTGACTGTACTTGTGATTATCATGAGATTGATAATACAATTTTCTTCACATGCTTATTACAATGATGTGTTGTAGATCTTATGGTTTTGGCTGTGGAGATCATTATGTTAACCAAGATGTACAGATGATGGTCTCATAGGGGTTGAGATGTAGCCCTGGACCTGACAAGCCAAGTGTGCTCAAGAACCTCCTAGCATAGATGAAGGCCAAGACCCGGATCACAGATTATATGACACTACAGGCGGAATGGCTGGATCAAGGCCAGGTGAAATACAACTGTACCTTGACTCTTGAGGCTGGAATGGTCAGAAATATGGGCAAGTACTTACAGAAGATGCTAGACTGATGCAATAAAAGGCACTGGGTCAAAAATTTTGACTAAAGTATCATGACCTAAAACCAGCAACACCCTACCAGGGGGCTAGTGGAACATAATATATAGAAACAATGTAAACAACACAAACAACAATAAAAAGATATTGAAAATAACAATTATCCTAATCATTTGGACAAATACCAAAGGATTCTTCTGGGTGAGAAGGGTGGCATTCAAAAAATTGTTGATACCCTACGTGTAACACTGATACTCAACACGTTTCTCATCATCCTGCGCACTCAGCACTGTGTATTTATCTGTTGTGCGTTTGCTCATCTTATAATTTAAGAATCAGTTTACAAACCGTTTGCTCAGGCTTAGAAATTTTTGTACATAAATATATCATATTACATTTCATGGTCACTTTCTTATCATTCAGTGCAATTCATTATAATAGATATATTCTCATACATCTTACGCTTTGAGACTCCTGTCTTTCCATGCAAGTTCACAAACATTCCAACTAAGTGACACATAGTTGGAATCATGAGTTTCACGTACATTACACGTCCACTTTGTCTCATTAAAAATAACTATGATCTCTTGATGAACTTGACAATGAAGTTGTTGAATTGGAAATCTGGACAAAATTGGTCTTGTAACAAGAAAATGAATGGGAAATATACAACGAAAACAGGATGTATCACATTTTACCACATTTTACCAATGGTAAAATGCCAACAATAGCGGGGTTCAAGTCAAAGTTTCTGAGGAGGAATTTTACAAATTCCGAGTGAATTTTATAAGATCAAAACTGCCTAAAAAATCGCGAGTAGGCTTAGAAAGTGTTTAAATTTAAGCCTTTGTGTCTTATAAGAACAAATGATACATGCTCTGAGACAAGGCACCAAAGCTTGAAAAAAGTACATTATATATGCTGTTATGGATTCCGGAAGAGAGAAAGACAAAAAAAACGACCGTTAAGGAATGAAACAACAACTCGTACGCCTTTTCAAAAAGACGTTTTTTTTTCGAACCAAAAAAAGATCAGCCTTCCTAAAATTATACGCATGGTCCTATAATTTTAGACCTTGCAAGTACCTCTAGAGCTACTCGCGAGCTCTAAAACGTGAGTTATATTTTATGCCATCCGAGCGATGCCTAAAACCACTTTTAGGACTGATTTCTTTTGACTTGAACCCCGCTAATGACCCAACCCAGATATCTAAAAACATTCATACTTGAAGTACCTGATTCCCAATATTCCAATCAGTAAATACCAAGTTACCTACAACTAAAAATCACATCAGTAAGCTTTTAATAAGGGGTTTCAAGTTTGATAAATCTTTAGGTAATTTTTAAAAATCCAGACAAGTTGTCCGTAATTTTTTTTGCATTCAATCAACGTATTTTTAATTTGGGACACCTAAAAAAAATTACGCATATTTTATAACAACAGGCAAGTTTCTGTAGTGTGAAAATACCAAATTTACCAAAGTCCCTTGCCAAAGGCCCAAGGTTTGAGCAAGGGGCTTGGCTCAAAAACCCAAATTCTGGCCTGAGAAGTAGGCTGTATTTGGCAAAAAAAATCATTACATCATAATACTTTTTTTCTGTCTACATAAACTCCTTTTGATGTAAAAGAATAAATTAATAACCAAGAGCCGTGACATATGCTCCAATTGCAAGCTCCTTCATATCTTTCTCAGAACTTATCCTTTCCAGTGATTGAAAATCAATGATTTTCACCTGTTTCTGAGGAATACAGACTCTGAGGTGGCTCGCCGCTACAAAAAAGTTGAAAATCACAAATGGTTTGCAACCCACTATCAGGAGTTCTAGATGAGATATGGAGGAGCTTGCAGTTGCATTGTATGTAATGGATTTTTGCCGTGCTCCTTCTGTTTTACATCAAGCACTGTTTATCAACAAACAAAACAGTGAATCTTTGAGAGCAAATACAGCCTACTTCTCAGGCCAATATTTGGGTTTTTTGAGGTACATAAGTCCCTTGCTCAAGCCTCAGGCCTTGGGCAAGGGACTTTGTAAGTTTGTGAAAATATGTCAAAAAATCAAAGTTGAAAGCCCTTAATAGGGGGGCTCAAGTCAAGATGTTGAAAGTCAATCCTTAAAAAACTGGGGAAAGTGTTTTATGGTACCGTTCTGTAAATTTTTTTCCTGTTTTGTAAAACAAAATGGTCAACAGCAGTCAACAACAATTGATGGCTTCTTGAGAGTCCCTCAATCTATAATCCATTTTCCTCTGTCAGTTTTTGCTGATTAACATGTCAGGCTTTAATTACACCTTTCTTTGCTTTTTCACCTCACCTTGTCTGTTACTTTGTTGTGTTTTATAGTCATCTGGGTTTTCTTGTTGCTGTAAATTGGCGTAAATTTGCTCCTTAAAAAAATTTGGGATGTTGTAAAACCTTTCCCAATTCCATGAAATTTTGCATAAATTTTATTGAATTGGGAAAAGTTTTTTACGCTCATAGCAGCATTTTTTTTGACTTGAGCCCACCTAATGATGCACCTGTCACACGTGTAAACTAGTGAGTACCACATCTTACATATACCCAGCCAACTTTGGGTCAGCAAGCTCAGCCCATAGCCCCCCAAGTGCAGCTTGCCAATGCAGTGCTGGCCAGAGAGCATGTCTTTGTGGTGTACTGTACATACAATTCTCTTCTAGGCTTGGCCCAACCTTGGCTCCACCTCTTAAGAGTCAAGATCCAGTGATAGCCCAATAGAATATGAAGTGTAGTACATCAGAATAAGAGCTTTTGATCTGAGCCAAGAAGACCATACAAAGCTTCTGAATGACTAAAATGAACCTGATTTGAATCCCTCACAAGACAAATACAAAGTTATATATGAACCAACCAGTCTTTCTAAGCCTATGAGAGAGAGTAGACCGTGTATGTATGTATGTATGTATGTATGTATGTATGTATGTACATATTGAGATCCACAATGATGATCTACAAATGTATGTAAAATGTATCAGATTCATTTTGTAAGATAAATCGGGAAGATTCGGTGAAGATTAAGAGAAAAGATGAACAATTTTTGTGTACTTGAGGTGATTATCGGAATGCATGGATTTCTATTACGATGTGACAAATGTACTTACTATGTATGAATTGAGAGTCGATCTATCTAAATAGGACTTTGTGAGTGTGTAGACCAAGAGGATGAGATTGATGGATGAAATTGGTATGATCGAAATCGATGAGCAGGCTGGCAAGATGATTGATTGATCATACAGTTGATTTGAGAAAGCTTGGCAATGGCAAGAATTGAAAACTTGTGTTCCTGAACTGAATGAATGAATTTATGGGGAACGGCCGGCCTTCAGGAGAATCCTGACTCTAGAGTCAGCCCCTGACTCTCAGGCCTGTCAACGCCCTTTTACCCCTCCGTGATACCCTCCCACAGGTTTTCACCAGACACTTCACTTGCACCACATATCCCGTGATACCCAATCAAATCTCTCGGTCACCTTTCCCCAAGTAGTGACACCCCACATTACAGATCGGTAGTAGTATCACCATTTATCATTACACACTTCACTCCTTTGGTATTCCACCACTCCTCTCGCTCCTCTTCACGACCATGGATCAGCGATACATCAAAAGCAGTTTCAAGCGATTTCCAACCACCTCACCTCTTCCAGCTCCTAAACTAGATGGCCCCGTTGGGATAGCTTGCCCAGGTTGTGACACCGACAAGAAACAGACACCCCTCAAATACATTGCTAGATTTCCTAATGGCGCGTGGAAAGTTGCTGCGAGTTCTCTTCCTAACTTTCTCAATCTCCTATTATCAAATCAACACTAACCCCATTCCACGCCTCTTCCTCAGTGCGGCATCAGGCCCCCGCCTGGCACATATGGCCACTGGTATCGCACTTGGAGTGATAACCAACTAAGACACGAGATCGCGTCAATCAACGCTGGGAACTGGCCTGCGCTCCCGTTTGCCGGCGTCAGCGATACAATGGCCAATTGCGCCTCGGCTCAATCCGTTACTTTGCCGATCACTCCCAGTCAACAACTTCTGAATCGCCTATTCAAACCCACGGCTTTGACATCATCCAAGGCCAAGACCAACATCAATAGCATCTGGTGTACTGGAGTCAATGGTCACACAGGTCCAACGCATCAACTGACGGACGCTCGAAAGGGAAACAAGCACTGTCTCTACAAGTCTTGTGCTACCGTATGTGATATTCCCTGCGTTTTTTTGTGTTTGGCCCGTTTTGTGATGCATTCGTACTTCTTTTAGTGCTGTCAAACTCTAGGCAACCAAACTTGCATGGCAAAGGGCCATCGCAAGCCTCGGGCACCTGACTCTACCAGCCTGCATCCGTTTCTCAATCGTGCCCCTGTAAACCCGTCTTCAGGAGTCAACACCGTCATCACAAACCTTCCGGGTGTGGACATTTCTTTTGAGGTTGGTCACCGCTCTCAGGCCACCACCGTAGCAGCGTCTCTGCCACTTCCCACTGCAGGAAGCTCTAGCTCCCATCGACGCATCCCACTCCAAAGCGCACAGTCTGGTGGCCGTGTTGCCAAGCAGTTCAGCCCTTCTCAGCTTGCAGGGTTTTTTGATTCGCGTGCCGCAAGACTTCAAAATATCGCCCAAAAGAAAGCTTTCGAAGCAGATGAGAGCAAGGTAGTCGATGTGACTGCTTGGCTAAAGGCATGTATTTTTGAAACATTCAGTTTTTATCTTCTCAAGTTTTTTGCTAACATCCACCCCCTACTTCTCAGGCAGGCGAAGGTCCAAAGTTTTTCAGCTTCCTAGCTCCAAAGTGGCCATCTTTTTGCCTCCAGCAGTGCCAGCCGCTAATCCATCATGCAGCACTCCTGGACGGCCTAGCCGACGATTCAAATTGGACTCGTACAATGTCTATTTGGGACCCCAAGAAGGACGGATGGGTGAGCATCTGAACTCATTATTTTATTCATCATGCTTCGTGAATCTGATTCACTCTTAATCTTAATTTACCAGCGAACACTATCTGTGGATCTCCCCACCCGTCTGCCAATAACCCCACGCCAAATCTTTGTACGAGGAGAACGAATCGAACCTGACGATTGTCCCCGGCTTAATCAACTAATATATTCCACTTACCACGACGACCTATCAATTGAAGTAACTCCTGCGGCTTCCTCCACGTCAACCACTGCAGACTTCAGCTCTATCACTCCCCGACAATCTTCATGTGACCCACAGCCAAGCACCCAGCCTTGTGATAATGGCAAAGACGATAGCGATGACGAGATCATGATTGTCCTGGCGAAGGGTGTTGGGCCAAGTCAATTGTCATCCAATCTTCATCATGCCCCACCCGCAACCAATAACACAGTCAGTTCCTTATCACTCCCTTTTGGTTAATGACAAGCGCCCACTCAACTCGTTTCTCCCAGATTGATCTGACCGATCCTGAGGAAGTCCAGCCACTTAAACAGCAGTGGCCTAACGATGAATCGGCCATTTCAGTACTCCTTGAATGGTACAACTTGACCATCAACCAGAACATGACAAGGCTTGCGGCGTGGGATCAGCAGTTTGGCGGTACCTTCGTCAAAGTTGAGAGTACACTTCAACGCTATGGCCGGTGGATCAAGATTGTTCACGAGGAGAGCAAGGAGAGCTGGGATGCATGGCTCCAACAACAGATCACCTCATCGGCACCCATCACTATTCGCGCTGCTCGCCAACGCTTTCGCTGCGAATTTGTAAAGGCAGGGTGTCCTCAACCCAGTGCTACTGCTACCCCATCGTGCACCCCAAGTAAAAAAGGCACAAGTAAGAAAAGGAAACTTGGTGAATGAATCAATAATTATTATCAAACCTTCCCCAAAAAAAGTCTTTCCTATATGTATTTGGAACTGACTGAAACCCCTTGTCTGTGACTCCACATCTGTGTTTTTCGATTTACTCCATGTAGTTTTTTGGAACGACTCACTGGAACTCATCCATATTTATATGTTGCTCAAATTCAAAAACGGACGGCAAAAAAGGAAGCACAACAAAAAGTGTCTTTGTAACCTCTTTGTTTTGTCTATTCTCATTTGTATACCCAGAACACCTACTATTTCAGGTGTTCTATACATGTACATAAAAGAATTTATACCATCATGATCAGTAGCAAACCAAAAGTAAACATTTCCATGTTTGATTGCGAGCAAAATCTAAGTTGTTCCTTTGCAGGAGTCACCAAAACAAGCGCCAATCGGATCACAACCTAAGGATTGGACCATGATTCATCCAAAAGATGCATACCTACTACCCCCTGATGTCTGTATGTGTACAAGTAGGGCCTCTCTCTCGCTAAAGAAATCTGAACTACAGGCCGAGCAGGTACTAACTCGCCCGCAACTGTTCATGAGGAATGACGATTAATTTAGAGGGATTCCACTAATGTGAGATGCACCCATAGTAGTACCCAAATCTAGCTTCTTGCACTTGCGAGAATGTGAGCAAGCAAGCTCCCCTCGCTCATCATCCATCCTATCAAAGCCACCACTTTGCTTCTTTTGAAGTATCATAAGAATGGCTTTGCTTTGATGCTGGAGCCTTCTTCTCATTCATCTTCTTTATCTAATTCCAAAAAATTAAAACCGTTTGTCAATCTTCTCTCACATCCTACGACCTGTTCACCACCAAAATTGTCTATGGCAACTGACCCAAAACAAATAAAATCCTCCATTCCACCACGCTACCCCAGATTGACCACATGGATACAAACGACTCAGACAACGGGAGTGCGGAATCGACTAATACACAGCCGGTTGAGTTGTTGCCAGCGGAAATACCTGCGACTCCGGTGACTACTCAACAAACGGCACCGGGCACCACCGAAGGGCCATCAATTGTTGAAGGTGATGAACATGTGGAAACCACTCCGGAGCCTGAAGAATTCACTTTGCATTCCATCTGTGGGATGGGTGGGTACTGTCTTCATTGTGATGTTAGTTCAACTTACTGCTGATGCTGATTCTCCTTACTCTTGGAATAGATAACACCCTTGAGACTTCGCAACATTTACACAAGTCTCAAGCCTTTGGACATGCGTGTCTCCCCGTGGTTCATCATGATAACGCTACCGTCATTCCAAATGCCAACGTCACCATGTTTGCCCTTAGATGCGACCGCAGTGACGATGTCACCACTTGGTCATTTCAAGGGAAGCCAGCTTGCATCACGGTCACCAATCGATTCATACACGGATGGGATTTCCGCTCAACGTACAAAGGTACACTGTCCAACGGAGATCAGACGATCCCACTGGGTGTACGCGCCTTCAATCAGCACAATCGAGCCCTGTCCACTTATCTTCGAATAGCTCAAGGTTACTTCCGAATTGCTGTGTTGCTTGATCACTTCCGGGACGATATTGAGGAAAAGATGACCCATTCCAACACGAGTGACGACGAGTGGGAAACCCTTCAACAGTTGAGGGTAAGTGATTTGGGTTTTGCACTTGGTTCATGTCACTACATCATCTTGCTTACTCATTTTTGCTTTTGCTCGTATCACTTACTCAAACTGTAGTTTCAAGAGAACATTGTGGGATTGATGAATGATGGAGCTCATTCTGTCCATTACACTCACACCGAAATGAAAGCCTTCACAGCGGAAGAGCTGATTGAAGGACATCGAGAGAAGTACAGCCTGGAGACCTCTTTTGCTCCCATGCCGTTTCCAAATGTCCACCACCATCTCTCGCGCCCCATACGTTATCTTTTGAATGCCTTCTCGCACTGGACTTATGAGCACAGTGGGCAAACCAGCTTTGTTGCAGGTTTCCAGGGTGTTGGGCCTGTAATCACCGAGGCAGTTATTCATGATGTCAGGTGAGTGGTTCTCTCTGAGTCTTCCGATTCATATGGCTTGTTTCTTTTCACTGACATGGCCAAAATGTATGGTATGTATAGTGCGCCATGGACCATTGGAAACTATCAAACGGACGCCCTTCGTCGCTTCCCTCATGAGCATGTATGTGGAAGATTTTGTCTTGTGCTTGATGACCTTCCGCTCCTTCCTTTAGAAGATGAATGAGACGGAGTAGCTTTCAGAAATGAGATGTTATTCATAAAATCCATATTCTCTATTCTCCAATTATCATAGTACTTAATCATTGTCTTCTCTAGAAGAAAAAAACTTATTACATTTGTTATTACTCTCCAAAAAAATTAATAATTGTCTTGTCTAGAAGAAAAAATAATTTTCATTACTCTCGAAATAAATTCAATAAAAACCATTTTAATCTTTGTTTCGATGGCATGAGGAAGTTTTCCACAAAAACAACCTTTGATTTATGTGTTGAGTTTTTGGAAACAAAAGAAATTTATGTGGGAGAAGTATGAAGTTGTGAAGGGTTGCAAAGTAGAGAGTATAGAGAGGAAAGGTCAACTGAGTCGAAGCTCACCATAGCAAAAACAGTGAAGTATGCACAAACACACTGAGAGATTACAGGAAGTTGTCACTTAGGAAGGTGATGTTATCCCTTTTTTTCAGCCTCCTAATGAGCCAGTCATTCCTGCGCTCAATCATATCTTCCATCATGAAGTTGAAGCGGATTGCAGACATGCTTCTGGCTAATGAAGCAAAACCCCCATACCACACGTTTGTCATCTCAGCCGCGGAGGAGTTGAAAAACCAATGTCCATTGTCTTGAAGTTCGGGAAAGCGCTTTGGGTCGGTGTAATTTTGGCAGAAGTCATCGCTGGCCTTGTGTCCTCGAAAGTGGAAGGGGTCAACAGGGAAAACTGTTTCCAAGAATGGCTCGGAGTTGTTATCCCCGTTGTAAATATGCTCCACAAGCTTACAGGCGTTGTCATAGAAACAAACCTGAGGCATTTGATTGGGAAATGTGCGAAGCAGAAAGTCCTGCAGGTATGAAATGAGTGAGTGACAGATAAGGAATATGTCAAGGAGGAGAGGATAAGTAAGAGGAAGGACAGTTCTTACTCGCACTGCGCTGACACTTTCAGAGTGGAAGAACGTCTCCCGTGCTAGAATGATTCCACAACAACTCACGCAGAGCTGGTCATTGTGAGTGCGGCTGCGTGAACAGCAAACCCGCTCGCCTTTCGTCGTGGCATCCGAACCTTCACGAGTTTGCTCATGAACACGATCAGCTTCATCGCCTTGCTGGACTTCTTCAAGACCAACCAGCTCGGCGGTGTTCCAGTCTTGGTGGACTGTAGGGTCGGAAGGGCGGTTTGAACCAGGCCTGTGAAGCATTGAAGTAAGGGCGAAATTCCCAGTTACTCGAGCTTTGAACTTTGAGTACGCTGTGATGTGGTCTTTGCAGGTTGGCGTCCCTTCAATTGCATCTTTGACACACGGCTGGGCTTGGCAACGTTGACCAAGGCGTTCTTGGTGATACGGGCAAAATCGATCTCTGACCCGTGTTAGAGAGGCTGTGCATGGCCCGTTGGGTGGTTGCAAACCGTCAGCCAATGCCAGCTCACGCAATTGTGCAGCGGTCGCAGTGCACCGATTGTGACCAATAGTGATTCCATCAGTCACAACCGCTCGAATGTCTGATAACACATTTAGGGAAAAAGTTCAAGATTAGCATGGAGTGGTGGTTTGATATAAGTATGAAAAAACAAAGTACATACAACCAAGCTTGGCTTTTTCGTTCTCAGCGGCGAGTGGCACTACTCGTACACATGCAGAGCATCCATGATTGCGGTGCTTGCTTCCTTCCAAAGCAATCCATTCAAGCACCTTCTGCATCGAAGATTCGTAGCGCTTGTCTGGGGCGTCAGAAGTATCAACAGTAACACAACCGTGAGCAGAGTCTGCTTTGACAAGTAGGACGTGAAGGTCCGAACCGTCCCGGCAGGTAATTTCCGACAGAGCGGGGAGAACAGTTGGGGCAGTGCGGAGTGTTGGGAGTGTGACATCGTCGACATGGGCTGAGTTGAAGAGATTGACGAGGTTGAAATTTGAAATGCTTGGGAAATCAAAATGAGGAAAAGATGGAGGCCAAAGTAGCCATGCGTTAGAAACTGTTCTTGGTTCAAGTTGTGTGATAGAAATCTGGGACACTTACTGGGCAAGCATCATTCCTTGACGGAAAAAGTGTGCAAGACGGTGTGTCATAAAAAAATGACAACTGACTTGAAAAGCGTCTTGGTTGCGTCCATTCGAAGCGGAGTAATAAGTACGAATACCTTTGTTGGAGTAGTAGCTTGGCCGGTAGTATGTAGGACATTCTGATATCAAGCCAGCGCGGCCAGTATCAGCTAAGCATGAGGCAAAGGGGGAGAAAAGAGGTACAATGGTATACTGACTTGGGCATTTCAGCGTCACAATGGTCACAGTGTGCACACCATCTACATCATAAAGATATCCGTCGATTCGACTTCGGTGATGTAGCCTGGGATGATTCTCGCAAAGGACACAGTGCTTGACAGGCGAGACAAGGGTTGATTCAGAAACTTGAAGTGGGAATTCTGGTTGGTGTCCGTGTTGTTGAATCAAAAGGGCAGGTTGAATGCGAAAGTGCTCGATAGTTGGGGATATGGCATCCCAGAGCTTGTAGCAGAGAAGATTGGGAAGTGATATGTTGAGGACGGTGCGCAAGAAAGGAACCACCGCTTCGCCGTCGTTCCGAGAAATCCAGGTGCCATTGGAACGAGCCTTTACTTCGGCCCCCAGGACAGAGAATTGGATGAGGTCGTGTACTTCAATGGTTGAGTGGAGGTCAGGATACTCTTCAGCAAGTTTATTCATGAATTCTACAAGCAGCATACTTGAGTGTTGTGTTCGGGAGCAGTGAAGTGTATTGGAATTTGACAAGGGAGGTGAGAGATTGCGAGGTGGTGTAGATGGTGTATGTCCGGCGCGAGTGAAATTGGACATTGGATTTCACGGTTTGTGTAGTGGGTTTACTGTGGGAATGTCAGGTGGTAGACACACAAGGCAGAGGGAGATGGGAAAGGTGGCATGACCCATACCATCATGGGGTATGGGTGGCCTGTACAGTCACTGACACAGTCAGGGGCTGGCAGTCAGGCTTCTCCCGAAGGCCGCCAGCTCCGAATTTATGTAAGGTGTTATGTATGTACTCAGAAGTCTGATGGTTTAAACTTTTTTGTTTAAAAAGCTGCTTTGACATCTTCATCATTGTTGCATGTCAACGAACCACGACTGACCACTTGAACTGAACAGCAATCATCATCATCATCATCATCAACATTATCATCATTATCACATTACATTACATTACATATCATTACTTAATCAACCAAAATCACCAATCACCAATCACCAATCACCAATCAAACTCTATCCAAAACGAAGAAAGTGATAAACTAAACAATATTACAACAACAACAACAATCACAACAATAATAATAAAAATAATAATAATAATCAACTGAAGAATCGAATTGAAGGAAATGATTATCGATTCATCTTCATCTTCTACTTCTACCACTTCATCTTCATCAGAAATCGAATCAGATCAATTCTTTCAAACTTACTTACCTCATCCAATCAGTGATCATTCAACTCGTCATTCTTTACCAAATCATCA
>KZ149582.1:7791-19416 GCA_002157085.1 Melampsora occidentalis | reverse complement strand
TACGTACTTCGGAGCTCAAGAAAGATTAATGATCACTTCCACAAAGACAATCAAACCCATGAAGCGAGTCAGTTGTCTTTCTTGTCTAATTCTAAAGTGATGGTATCACCTTTTTTCAATCTCTTCGTAGTCCTTTGCTTCTAGATACTTTGATTTCAAACCCTAATCGCCAAGCGTGCACGACCACCTTCCTGTTTCCAGATATGTGCATACCCAAAGGACGAAATCTTCAAGATGACTAGTTCTATCAATAATGATCTGAGCAATTAGCTCAAGTGATCTTTACCAAGCCAATTCCACTTCCCTCCTCGCGCAGATCCCTAGGTCTGGACCCACGAGAACGAATGCTAGTGTGGTGATTATTCTTCTCTGAACATACAGCACTCTTTCTTACCATCACTAACATCTACAAAGGTCTCTTATATAGTACCACTGCTTGCGGTTTACCTATTCTCTAATTACATCTTGTTCGTTCTTTCATCATTACATTCACAACCGTAAAATCGTAGCTAATTGGTCAAGCTTGTATACTATACCGCGCCTTAGGCAGTTGGGCTTTCTGGGACGCGGAGTAAGAATTTGTTGGCAGTGTGATGCTGCGTGGGTTTTCAAGAAGAATCAACGTATGATTTGTTCAAGCTACATGTGATTCAGCTTCGTAAATGTACTCACTTATGATGTCTTTTACTCTTTTCTTCCATACATTCAGGTGGCTTGATTTTACCCAATACTCGATTTTTGATTGCACTCTCGATTGCACTTTGTAAGATGCTCTTTGTTAGCATTCAGTTCACTGATACTATCTTCCTTGTGATGAGCTCATTGGGACTTACGGTCAGCAAATTCTTCGACTTTGTTGATATATCAGACCTTTCAGTTTTTCTTCACTACTCTTTCTTGCTACGTGATTAAATAGCTCTTCGCAGAAAGCTATCGTATATCCGTTTTTTATGGGTCACTCTATGATTGTCTGGATGGTACGTTCGTTGTTCTCAAACATCTATAAATAATATACTTATGTTCATCATATTTCAGGGTGCTTTTATGGGGCATGGCTGCATGTTCTGTTGTGATTGCTTATAAGCAAGGTGGATTTATATGTTGAATAGCTTGGTCAATGTTGGTTTTGTAATGTTATATTCTTCATTTCAGGAGCAATTCTTGTCACTACAAGTGATTTATAACCAGTGTTTTCACAATTATTTAAAGATTACTGACTATTGATAGTAAATTTGTCGCACATATGGTTACCTTGGTTTGACCGTTGCAAACCACTTGGCCTTGTCTCCAGAGATCCAGAGTAATCTTGCTCAGCTGTCAGGCTCAGTCGCTTCGGCCACAGATCCAACAAGGACTTCGACTTGCAAAACCCTTTCACAATTTGCAATATGATGTATTATAGCAACAAGTATATAGATATAGATTCTATTTAATATCACAAAGCTTTTTTGAGCATGAATATTTTGAGAAACTTCATTGCATGTGTAGAATACCTCACCTTACCTTGGGGCCATAATTGTGGTCAGCAGGCTTCAGTCAAGCTAAGTGAAAGTATGTGCTGTGCCGAGGCTCCGAGCAAATGTTTTTACTATAAAGGTATCAGACCATCTGATTGAAGCTCTGAATTCAAGGGATAGCAAACAGCTTGATCACATTTGTGCTGAAGCCACCAATTTTGTTTGTGCATCACACTTAGTCTCCGCTTCCTTCATGACACCACTTATGAAACAATCCCCTTTTTAAAACCTCAATCAACCTCAATCATTTACCTCGAGAATTTCAAACATCGCACACGCGTATTAGGAGAACTAGAAACTTGAAAATCAGATTGACTTGTATAATTTCAGAGATGGTGAGCACGCATGGGAAGCGCTTGGAGAAACTGGAGATGACTTAGTTAGATTCTGATTGCTGTATGATCGTGCTGGAGGCAGATCATAAACGATCTTAAAAATTATCATGTCACTCTCGCTCTGAAAGTCTCGCTTTGACTTCCTCAAGCAATGAAGCATGTAAAGCATGTAAAGCAACAGTGTAATTTGAACTGCAAGTCGGCAGAGTAAGACATATAAAACTCCACATGTAGGTACAATGACAGCCGAAGAGGAAGAGGTGCCAGTGTTTAACTTGAAAAAGGATTTGATCGACTTGTTTGTTTGAAGTTCAAGGGAAGTTCAAAAAGTGAAAGGTCAACAAGTCACGCTGCTTGTGTTCTCGAATGAATTGTACAGATCTAATAACTGGAATTTTAGGTAGATAGTTTCATATTTTGTGTTGTTCAAGGGTATTGTGATGACAGAATGATGACGCGACAGTATATAGGGCAGGTCTGGTAAGTGTTGAGCGCGATATCAGTGACAGCTGGGCTGGGGTAATCTCAGATAGGAGGAGTCCTTGACATAAGGCTCATGCGATGGTGGAAGATAAGTTGTTTTTCATACGAAGGACGGGGGATGGATAGAGTTTTTACGTGCAAAACGGGGGCCGTCATTACATGGGATTGATTGAGCTTGGTTCAGACAAACCTCTCTGATCAAGACGAGGAAACAGATTATCAGCGAGTCCACAAAGTTAGAGGACGAAGTCTCTTGGAGCGTGACGAATGCTCCGAGCGGCAACAGTATTTGTACAGTTGCATGGGGCTTTTCCTGGGTCCGAACCGTCATTTGGGCCGCAGATTTGCTTGTGAGTGAGTTTGGCACCCTCGTTGGCATCGGCTTGGTTACAATTGGAACTGGAGGCGTATGATTGGATCGTCAGTATGAAGTGAAGTTGAAGTTACGACAGATATCAGAGGCGGACGGGTGGGCGTGGTAGATAGGTACTAACCTCAGACATTGAGAGAAAGCCTTCGTGAAAGTGGTAGCCGAGGCGCAGTACCCCTCTTGGACCTTGATCCGTGCACAGTTCATAACACATCGAGGAGCTGTACTAGGAACGTTTCCAGTACCGGTTTTGTTTCCAGGAGGTCCAGTGGGAGGGGTCGTGGTTGGGGGGTTAGTAGGCTGAGCAGTACCACCTGCAAGAGGAAAGAATATTATCCATATCAGGCAAACCGGAGTCTGAGAGGGTGCACCAATTTTATGAGGGAGGTATCTGAGGGGAACATGGAGAGCGCGGAGTCGACATACCAGTGGTACCACTTGATCCGCAGATCTGAGTGTAAGTGAAGGCCCGACCCACGGCGAGATTCTCGGCGTTGCAGTTATCCCTGCAAGTAAGATGAGTTCGCGAATAAAAGGTAAGATCATCGGATCTGATGGATGTGTAAATGATGCTAGGTGGGTACTGACATTAGGCATTGAAGGTATGAACTGCTAAAGATAGTTGGCGATGAGCAGTAGCCTTCTTTAATTTTGATCTGGGCACAGTTTCGAACGCATTGCGGAGCTGTACTTGGAATTTGTCCAGAGGAGGCGCCGGGTTTGGCCGTGTTTGAAGATCCGCCTGTTGGAGGTTGTGTAGGTTGATCTAGATGTACATTGGAGTAAATATTGTGTCAAGGTGACGATTTGCCTTGAAAGGGAATGATCTTTATGGCAGCGAACAGATGGGGCGACGTACTGGATGAACAAATCTCGTTGAAGCCAAACTTCAGACCTTCCCTGACGGTATCTCGGTCGCAATTATCGCTGAGAGACAAACACAGCGTTCAATGAGGATTTTGGGGCAAATGAGTCGTGATGAGCGAGGAGAGCATTCAAGAGTAACTCACCGTAGACATCGGTGGTAGGAGACTGTGAATACCGGGGCCGAATAACAATAACCTTCGGATACCTTGACTTGAGCGCATTTCTTAACGCAGGCAGGTGCTTTGTTCAGGGCTGCTATGGAGGGATTCGAGCCACTAGTAGGTTTTGGGGAGGTAGAGGAGGCTGTGAGGGTACCTGGATCTGTACAGGCCATCGAAGAGAGGAAGTAAAGGTGTCGGAATATTGAAACCTGTGTTCTAGAAGAGAACGAATCATACTTGACGATGGACAAATTTCGCTAAAGCCTAGTTTCAAACCTTCTCTGACGATATCTCGGTCGCAGTTATCACTGGGAAGAGGAGACATAAGGGATGGGAGTAAGTCGAGTTGTTAAATTCTCAGCAGTGAGAGAGCACGAGGTAGTGACTTACCGAAGACAGCGATGGTAGGCGATCGTGAAGGCCTCAGGAGAATAACAATAACCTTCTGAAACCTTGACTTGGGCGCATTTCCTGACACAGGCTGGCACTTTGTTCAAAATCGCGCTTCCGGAATCAGGCTTGCCAGTGGGAAGGGGTCGGGTTGCTGAGGTGTTGGGAGTACCGCCTCCACCAGCTAGATCGAGAAAGATCGGGTGGCAATGAATTGGGGGGGTGGTGATTTGTTGATAAAGAACAATGGCACGAGGTAAGCAGGGTGTCACAAAGGAAGAGTGAGTGCGAGGGAGCTGCTTACCGGATGAGCCACAAATCTGGCCGTAGGTTAAAGTTCGACCTTTGGCTACATCATCGGATTTACAATTGTCACTGAAAGTTGACAAGAAACGCAGGTGAATAGGGTTTCTTTCTGGTGTGACAAAGGCCTGCGCACGTACCTTAAGCATTGGAAGAATGAAGTAATGAGGACTCGGGACGAGGAACAGTATCCCTCTCGAACTTTTATGGTCGCACATTTCTTCACGCAAGAAGGCGTGTTATTAGGTAGGGAGCCCGAGCCGGTATCGCCAGTAGGAGAAGGACCGGAAGACGACGACGAGGGGCTGGGACCTGTGAAAGGATAGATGTGTGAGGCGGTTCAATTCGGAGTAACCAGGAAATAAGGCGTGTGAAAAATGAAATGTAGGAATGCAGCGTAATTGTTATACGGGAATGCTTACCTGTTGAGCCACAGATCTGGCGATAGGTAAGTTGACGACCTTTGGCTGCTTCGTTGGAATTACAGTTGTCACTGGATATCATTGTCAACAAAAGAGCGGGTCAGCGGGGCGGATATGTCATGTTAATTCTGTCCAATTTGCTTACCTCAAGCATTGGTAAAAGGCGGTCATGAGGACTTGGGACGAGGAACAGTATCCCTCTCGGACTTTGATAGTCGCACATTTCTTCACGCAAGAGGGTGTGTTAGTAGGTAGCACACCAGAGCCCGAGCCGGCATCGCCAGTAGGAGAAGGACCGGGAGACGAGGAGGAGGGGCTGGGACCTGTAGGGGTGAAGGAAGTTTGGGTCAAGATGCCGAGGAAAATGAGGTGTAGGCAAAAGGTGAAGGCGTGAGCCAGAGCGTGAAAGGTACAATTCTAACCTGTTGAGCCACAGATCTGGCGGTAGGTAAGTTGACGACCTTTTGCTGCATCGTTGGCGTTGCAGTTGTCACTGAAATCAAAGCGAAACAAACAATCTCACAGGTTAACAAGCTGATAGGATTGAATGAGTTCGATTCTGTGTACTGACCTTAAGCATTGGTAGAATGAGGACAAGAGGACTTGAGATGAGGAGCAGTATCCCTCTCTGACTTTGATGCTCGCGCATTTCCTCGCGCATGAAGGAGTGTTCGCGGGTAACATGCCGGAGCCCGAGCCTTCACCAGTGGGGAAAGGACCGGACGACGAGGAAGTGGGGCTGGGACCTGAAGCCAGAGAAAACATGTGATGAGTCGTATTAGCTTGAGAAGACGTTGCTGACGTGGGAAGACTAGATGAAGCAGATTGATGTGAAGTAAGCTGACCTGTCGAGGCACATATTTGACGGTAGGTGACCTGTCGGCCTTTGGCTGCATCGTTAGAGTTGCAGTTGTCACTGGAAAATTGTAGAGGTGGGATTCGGGGTCAGTGAGTTGCAATTGTCAATTGGTCGAGTTCTGAGCACTAACCTTAAGCATTGATAGAAGGCGGTCATCATGACTTGAGACGAATAACAGTATCCTTCTGTAACTTTGATGTTCGCGCATTTCCTTGCACATGAGGGGGTGTTATCTGGTAAATTCCCAGAACCTGATCCGGTGTCACCAGTAGGAGAAGGGCCAGCAGACGATGTTGTTGGACTCATCGTGATGCCAGTCTGAGAGGGAGGAACACCAGATGTCGGGGGTGCTGATGCAGAGAAGGCTGTCAGACAATTATGCCGGTATCATGCTGTGAAGAAATGTAAGGTTTGTTTCGGCTTACCCGATTTGCACTCAGCTGGACAGATATCATCCCACTTGTATTGTAGGCCTTTCGAAGTATCAAGCTCTTTACAGTTATCGCTAAAAAATGAGAAGTAGTCGAAACGAGGGAATGAGAGAGTCATTTAGCTGACCGACAGTTTCACAACTGATTCGGAAGAAACGTACCGAATGCATTGGTCATAAGCTTTGTTGAAAATGTCTTGAGTGCTACAGTATCCCTCTTGTACTTTGATGGTCGCGCACTTGCTAACGCACGCGGGTGAATCAGCTGGTATCCTGGCAGCACACGTTGCGGTGGGGCTCGGGGCGTCAGACGAAGCGGTTGTGCTGGGAGATGGTGATGTAGTCGTAGAACCAGCACCTGTATAGTAGGATAAAAAGGAAGGCATGAGTTTGCGAGAAGAGGAATGATCTTAGAGAAGGAGGAAGTTTGTGACCTGATTTGCAAGGTGCAGGGCAGAGGTCGTCGAATTTATATTGGAGCCCGGTGGATAAGTCCTTGCCATCGCAGTTATCCCTGTTTTGATGGTAGGATCATGCAAGACAGGATTAGTAGATGGAGATGTGGTGAAAGATGTGGTGGGTCTCAGTTGAAGCACCTACTTGAGACATTGTTGGTAAGCTTGATTGAAAACATTCTCGTCTGTGCAGTAACCTTCCCGGATCTTGATGGTGGCACATTTCTTAACACATGCAGGAGCCGTCGCCGGGACTTTACTGGAAGGATTGCATGTGGCAGTGGCAGCAGGGGATGACGATGAGGTAGTCGCGGTGGGAGCGGGTCCAGAAGAAGTCATGGGAGTTGGGGTTGCCGAAGTGCTTGGTGCTGTGGAACCTATGCAAAATGCAATATCATGGCAGTGTTAATCTTTGACGGTGGGACAACTGGGAACCCAACTGGACTTACCAGATTTGCAAGATGCCGGGCATATATCGTCGTACTTGAACTTCAAGCCTTCCTCTTTGTCCTGAGGATTGCAATTCAAATTGTCGCTGGAACAAGAGAGGGGATGCAGTATAAGTTGTGAGCTGAGAGAATTGGTCAAAAGTGATGTGATGAGAGGATGGAGGGACAGTCTTACTCAAGGCATTGCTCGTAGGCCTCGCTGAAAAGGCTGTCCGTTTCACAGTACCCCTCCTGAACTTTGCGCTTGGCACACCTCTTGGCACATTCAGGAGCATCATCGGGGATTAGGGTAGGTGTCTCACATGTACGTGTTGGAACCTCTGGGTCAGCGGATGCTGTAGAGGTGGGCGGTGGGTTCGAAGAGGTTGTGGACGTCGGCTCCGCTGAAGTGATTGTAGAAGATGGATCAGAAGAGGCGGTAGAAGTTGGTGCTGCTGAACTGCTGGACGCCGTGGGGTCTTTGGGAAAACAAGTCTAGTTAGTTGAGACGCAATGAGAACAAAGTCAGTGCGGGGATATCATCACTTACCAGTCTTACAATCCGAGGGGCAAATGTCATCGTATTTGTACTCTAAACCAGTAGACTTATCTTGGGCGTTGCAATTGTCACTGAGAGATTGTAAGCCAAATTGATCAGCTCACGATCAGCGAGGGAACATGGGATAAATTCAAGAGGAAACTAGATGCTTACCTCATGCATTGCGCGTAGGCGTCATTGAAGGTGTCTTCGTTCGAGCAGTACCCTTCCTTAACCTTGATCTGGGCACATTTCTTCACGCAATCGGGAGCGCTTGGAGGGATTCCAGCAGGTGATGCGCAAGTGCCAGTAGCTTCAGGTGGATTAGAGGATGAAGTCGATGTGGGGGATGGGTCAGAAGAGGCGGTGGAAGTGGGTGCTGCTGAACTGCTGGACGGCGCAGGGTCTTGGGAAGGACAGGTCGAGGTAAGATATTGAACAAGTGATGGCAGGCTAAAAAAGTCGTCACTTACCACCTTTACAGCTCGCTGGGCAAATATCATTGTATTTGTACTGTAGTCCGGCAGCTTTATCTTGTGCGTTACAATTGTCACTGGAATGGTGTAGAATTTTGAGAATCACACGGATCAGTCCAAGAGTTCCGAAGAAATGGTCAAAGTAATATGGTGCAAAGGGCTCACGTCATGCACTGATTGTAAGCATCATTGAAGGTAGGTTCGCTAGAACAATACCCTTCCTTGACCTTGATGCTTGCGCACTTCTTGACACACGCTGGAGCCGAATCAGGAACTCCTGCGGGACTTTCACAGGAGCTAGTGGCAGCGGGTGGGTTTGACGATGTTGTAGAGGACGGGGGTGCGTCTAAAGGGGTTTGGTCATGAGTTTCTATGTCGGAAATGAGATCGATTGTCAACAGCGCTATTACTCACCTCCTTTACAATTCGCAGGACAGATGTCATTGTACGAGTACGTCGAGCCAGTTGATTGATCTTGGGCATTACAGTTGTCGCTAGGGGGTGAAAAGTTGTAAAAATCGCGTTAATCAGCTTAGAATGACTTAAAAAGTTGGAACAAAGTTGATCTGCACCAATTGCTCACCTCATGCATTGCTTGTAGGCATCGTTGAAGGTAGGTTCGCTAGAACAATACCCTTCCTTGACCTTGATGCCTGCGCACTCCTTGACACATGCTGGAGCCGAATCAGGAACTCCAGCAGGACTATCACAAGTGCCAGTCGCAGCGGGAGGGCTGGAAGAGGTTGTAGAGGTCGGGGCAGCTGAGATAAGAATGGTCTATGTAAGTTTTCATGAATACGCTCAAAAAAGATTAAAAGACTTACCTCCTTTACATGGTGCAGGACAAATGTCATTGTACGAGTACGTCAAGCCAGTCGATCTATCTTGGGCATTACAGTTGTCGCTAACATAGTTGGAAAGTTGCGAAAATCACGTTGATCAGCTTAAATTGAATTGAAAAAATGGAAGGAGAATCATCTGTGAGATTAGCTCACCTCATACATTGCTTGTAGGCATCATTGAACGTCGTTTCGCTGGTACAATATCCTTCCTTGACTTTGATACTGGCGCATTTCTTGACGCATGCTGGAGCGTTATCAGGAACGCCAGCAGGACTATCACAAGTGCCAGTCGCAGCGGGAGTGCTGGAAGAGGTTGTAGAGGTCGGGGCAGCTTAGATAACAACAGTCTGTGTAAGTTTCTACTCGACAAGCTGAAGGCGATGTCAAGATACGCTAACACTCACCTCCTTTACAAGCCGCAGGACAAATATCATTGTATGAGTATTTCAGTCCAGCCGACTTGTCTTGCGCGTTACAGTTGTCACTGGAATAGTTGTGGAGATGTAAAAATCATGTTGATTAGGAAATATTCAAATAGAAAGGATGACATGATCTTGGTCAATGAGAAAAAGCCCACCTCATACATTGCGAGTAGGCGTCATTGAAGGTAGTTTCGCTGGAGCAGTAGCCTTCCTGCACTTCGATCCTAGCACACTTCTTCGCACATTCCGGCGCGCTATCGGGGATTCCGGCAGGACTGCTACAAGTGCCGGATTGAGCGAAAGAGTATCCGCTGGAGTAGAGTAAGAGAAGTATACTAGAAAAAAAGGTCGATTTCATGACGTGGGTTCAATCAGAGTAAGTTCGACGGATGGTGGTATGGTGAGGTCTGTTAAAGGGAAAAGCAATATATAAATTAAGGGAATTTTTTTTGGTGTTTGAAGATTATTGTAAAGCGATAAATGAGGATAAGGAAAATCGGACGAAGAGAACCACAGCACCTGAGTCAGATCGGCGCCTTCAAGTTTTAAAGAGTTTGCTTTATTCTTCACGTCTCTTGCCCATGACGCTGCAGGAGCCACAAGGTATGAGTATCGGTAGCCTCCTTGAATTTCGCCCATTCCAATGGATTAGCCAACTATGCGATACATGAGTCGAAAATTTCCCTGTGGGTAGGAAGTCCACATTGAGCAAGTTAGCGTTCAGTTGACGCAGTCTACAAAGGTAGCCAAGCAAGGGATTCAGTACCGCGCTATCAATGAATCCAATTATTGTTCGTGGAACACTTACATAGTGATCGATGGTGCCGGTTTGCTTGTCCACTTGAAAAGCCGCATCATTTGGCTATCATCCTGGCCATCGGTACATACCAAGCGTTCGGTATTTCATGGTATCGATAGATATGAGGTTGGCCAGCCAGATGGGAGGCATCTAGTCTACGAGGTAGCTGACCCATCAGTGAGCTTTTCGATCCTTGCACTGTCAAGGACATACTTCGTCAGCTGTATATTCACATAGTATGCATATCCCCGTGACGGACTAGAAACACATCGTCTCATAAGCTTACTTGAGAAGGTACCACACTGCTCTCCTCGATTTTCATACAGTCTTGATACTTGGCTACCGTCGTAAGACTGAAATTTGAAAGGCAAAACATCTTGAATCGCATCCTTTGGAATGAGCGTACATTTGATGAAGTTGTCTCCCGGTCTCTGCTTGCGTAAGTCCAATGGCCAACTTGTCGTCAGTGGTCACACCAAGACAACGCGCCCTGCTGAATCTTGTTTGTTGGTGGACCAAGGATGATTGAGATTCAAATTATGTCGTCCGAAACAGGTACTAAGTATCTTGAAGTCAATCCTGAGCCTATACATAGAAAATTTACTTCGAGGAATCGATTGAGGTTTCAAAACACTTCACCTCATTTCCAAATTCGTATGTACTCGAAACTCTGAACTTTCTACAACATAGCAGCCCCTACCAGCTCAGTCTCCCAATCGCTTCAACCTCAAAAAGCATTCAAGAATGCCGAAAACCTCCAAAAACCCATGGAAGTCAGGCTCAGGTAATGCATCTCAAACCCATCATAATTATTGAGTACTGACCATCTATCTCGTGATCGGTGAAATTCTAGTAACAGCAAATTAAGGCAGGTCAACTTGCTACAATTGGAGAGAAAATTTTATATATCAATCCCGGAAAGCTCTTCTTGTCTATTGGACAATGTCGCTCATCTGGTTTTCGACGCCATTCAAACTTCCTTGGGACCTTGTGGAATGGACAATCTAAAGGTGACTGTCTTATTTATGATCTATCCTCTGATCATGATTCTGATCGTTTGTATGCGTAATTTCAATCACAGGTATTCATCCTACCACCATCGCTGAAAGTTTTTCAAGAGCTGCTATCAAATGTATAGAATACTTAGAAGAGATGTCAACACCTGTCGATCTGCACGATCGAGAATCGCTTCTACGAGTCGCAAGCACTTCTCTGAACTTTAGAATCGTCTCTCAATACTCGTCCATCCTTGCCCCAATCGCAGTAGATGCAGTCAAACGGGTAGCTGACTTGTAAAACTTGAACGTCGACCTCAAGAATATCCGAACAGTCAAAAACTTGGAGGTACAATTGAGGATACCAGTTTGGTTGATGGTCTTGTACTTCGTCAAAATGCCATCACCAGTCAAGGTGGCCCTTCTCGCGAAATTTCAACTAAGTGCTCCTAAACCAAACGTATGTGACTCTCATTCTTCATCTTAATCAAAAGAGAACGCTCATTGATATCCCTCTTCGTCATCGCACTCCT
>KZ149580.1:9856-32809 GCA_002157085.1 Melampsora occidentalis | reverse complement strand
CTTTGACAGGTGACTTTGCTGAAGTGGGCAAGGTTCTTGAGTATGCAAAGAAATTCTTGATGAAGAAGACCCGAAAGACCTATTCTTAATTTTTTGACTTTTTCTAATTGCTATTGTTTTCACTTTTATATTACACATTTCTTTACACTCATTTAAAATCCATTTTTCACACTTTTTATTTACATTTTCGACTTTTTTTATGATATCATTTTCACCTTTCACTGCCAGGATTAAACAATGTCCCAATTGGGATTTTTTTTTTTTTTGGAATAATTAATTGGTATTATCCCATATTAGGAAAATGCTGGGATAATTTTTAAGCTCTTCATTTTCTGGGTGAGAGCTTCAAGGGCAGGACTTACCTGGGACTTTGGCTCTTGGAAACATAGGGAACTTTCTTCTGGCCTGTAAAAGGTGAATCTAAACATCACAATGAACAGTTTCCACACTTGGGAAACCTGTACTCATCAACAGAGGTTCAAATGTTGCCTTTAAGATCAATTGGTGCCACAAGCAAGCATGTCACAATATGTGAGCTCTACAGGGATTCACATATTATCTTTCAACATTCACCATCATCAAAGTTGGTAAGATGATCAGCACTTTAGAAAATGCTTTTACAGAACATAATATTCTGCAAAGGAACAATTCCTCCTTCTAATCTGTTGGTCTAATGTTAATGGTCAATGAGAAAACAAGTGCTCCTTAAAACAAAATGTGAGCCATTGCTTTGATGAAGTCTATAGTGTATGTGTTAATTACAATTGCTAGTCAAAACGAAATGTGAGCCTTTGCTTTGATGAAGTCTTTAGTGTATGTGTTAAAACTGTTGCAGGATTGGACCATGTGTGATGTATTATTGCGTCTCGTGTGTTCGAACCACACCTGGTCGAAATCTTTCGGTCCTGTCTTTTTGCGCAATACAGAAATGAGTCCCAATTTATACATGAATATATGGTTCAAACTCTACTTTTTGATTCTGTTGTTCCTGATCACTACTCAGTTATCTATGTATTGGCTATTCTGTTTGACAAGTGTGCGATGTAAATTGTAATATGATTTAGACTTCAGACTCTCAGAGGGATCAAGGTCCCATATGTTGATTCCGAGCTTCTTGCATTAATCAATAAAATTCAATGGGCTTGGATTTGGTTTAATTGAAAAAACTTTACAGAACACATCATTCAAATTTTAAGCCTTGATATCACAAATAGAAATTGAAAGGTGGGGATGAACAAATCAAAAACGGTTATACACTGCATTCACTTATTGTAGATTGTATAGTGCCGCTGATGTGCGCTCAATTATCCAAGCAACAAGTATTTTTAAAATGAGTATGTAAGTATGTAAAAAAACAATATGTTTTTTTCTTGGAACATGGGGTTCGACAGAGCGAGAAAAGTCAGGCAGCCATATTGCGGAGGAACATAAAGTGTGACAGAGTCAATATGACGATCATGTATCTAGCGTGGCTTAGACAACAGTAACGGGACGGCTGCGACTGGTGTAAAGCCCATTATAAATACCAATGTATATCAATCGTGTGTTGTAAAGATGATATTGGCACTGTCATGTTCCGAAAGAAATCATGTGAATGTCATGAGTTGATTGTACGATTATGTCCAGCTTAGAGATGAGATGATCACTGTTCTTACCAGACTATTGGAACATGTTCATATGGAACAATCGGCACTACTTGGTTGAGACAATTGGCGTTGGTTGATTTTTCGAAACAAGTTTTCTATGTTGTGAATCATAAGTCAGAATAGGCGTACATCAAAAGTTTTGCATCTTTATTAGGCATAGTGATCAATTTATGAGGCTTACTGATGATGAACTACTAACGCATCAAGGAATCCAACATCAGCCACAATACGCTCAAAGAGTTTCTGGCGAGACTTTAATCTCTCGGTTTCACTCTCAAGAGAAAGACGGAGTTCTTGACGGTGGCTTGGTGAGCAGTGAGGGTCGGATAACTGGAACCCAATTTCCTCAATGTTGCGGTGCGAGTTTTGAACGAAGCCCACAGATTCCTGAAGGCCCTCTAACGTGTCTTGATAAGTGGAATCGAGGGCGGCGATCTCGATCTCGTTGAGATATTTGTACGTCTTGATAAATTCTGTAAGGTTGTGCGCTGCGAGACGATGTTGACCATTCTTGAGGTAGCACAGAATCAGGCAGCTGAAGTCAAGAATCCGCCCAGAGTTGATATTGACATCCGGGGTTATGAGCATCTCAAACTCGTGGGTTCCAAAGGCTGGCAGCTTGATCGATGCTTGGAAGTAGTCTTGATCAGGCTTAAGGTCGGTTGGAACAATCAAATCAGAAAGCTGAGTGGCGGCCATCTCGACAAAAATCTTCTTTAGAAGTGTAGCATCATCCTTGGCCTCATCGCTGAATCTGACATGTGGATAGAGAAGACGAAGTATCTCCAAGACCTGCAAGGTAGAGGCCTGACTTAGAAAGAGCTGCGGATTGATCTTTGGGGTATCATCATCCCCATTGGACGAGACAAAGTTAAGGACGTAGGTAGGAAGAAAGATGCGGCTATGAAATGGAGAAGCCATGGTTTAAGGAACACAAAGTGGTTTGGGGGGGATGGATGCCTTGATGGAACACATCAAATCATCTCGTGTATTATATATCAACATCATGGTTCATGCGACGATGTATCTGTCCACGTTTCTTCAACAGGTAAGCACCTATAAACACAGGTAAACATAGGTTAAGGATAATATAGTCTCCACCTCCTATTAGAAACACAATCTGACTTCACTTTTCCATCTGACAGTCAACAGTCGAATCATTTGATCACCTTCCATGCACGCTCAAATTTTCCCATTTATTTGATTGTTAATTAAAGCACATCCATCCTCCTCAGTATGTCACCGGTGTGTATTCTGAAGGTGGGACTCACAAAAAAGGAAGGAATCAAGTCATCTTGAGCTGTCAATGTGAAATTGACGTGTAGTGGAGTAAGAATGGAGGACAGTTACAAAGCTACATGCATAGATGAGTGTCTCAGAACGAGGTTTTTTTTCTCCCGGCAGTTGTCAGTGTGCTCTCCTACCCCAAAGAAAATTGATTGAATGAGAGATGAAGACCAGAACACTCTCAAAGACCTTGTTTATTATCATTTGTCGGATTCTACCAATCAATACGGAGCAATTTTTGTTTGGAAGAATCGATTGGAATATTTCATATCTTACACATTCAAAGGAGTTTATCTCCTCCCGTTTTAGAGCTCACCGGTGTGAGAGCTTCCACTGTGACCGATCCTTAATTGCTTCATGAACTAAGGATTTTAGCGCTCAGATATATTTATATATGTATATACATTCAAGTAATCAAATCTGTACGAATAGAAAATGTAGTATTCAACGCTTCCTGAAGATGCTGCATGTATTGTTTTTGCCGTCCGAATTCCTGAGAAGAAGATTGACTGAGAAAGATGAGATTTCACAAGAAATCTCAAGAAAAGACAAAGGAAGAAGTTTTGTACATTGATTGGTGTAGCTCTGAATTTAATTTTTTTGTGAATCATCAGTGTTATGAATATTTGTTCTTGGGTGCCTGATCTTGACCAATGACCCGTTCTGGCTTCTGTCCTTGAAGTATCTCTAGTCATGAACAACATGGAGAAATTTAGTCATCGGTGATAAAAGGGGAACAAGTTACAAAAAAACTCACCACTTAAAAACTGATGTAACCATCCAAGTTGAGCTCCTCGATGGGAAATATATCGTAATGAACTCCTTGGCAAAGGTTGGGCTCATCAACATCCAAGAGGAACGCGTTGTAGAGAGACAGTAGCATAGGGCGACTTGATGCTACGTTGATGGGGATCCACAGTTGAGGACAATGACAGTGTAAAGCTTTTCGAATGGTGTCGCGATCTTTCTTGGCCATTTCTTCCAAAGAGAGTATGAATGGTCGGAAAAGATTCCCTGGTTTCATTGGGATATTAGGGCAGTGTTTGGTTGGGTTTTCCACGTGGCTTTTGAGTTTGACAAGCTGGCTTCTGTTAAATCCGCGGGACACCATTTTCTCCGCGCTTTTCATGAGTTCTTCTCGCAACTCGTCAACCTTCGGAATAGGCTTTGAAACGGGGGACGGCGTTTTCAGATGGTCAGGTTGAGAGGCAGATGTAGAGGATAATGGACCGGCCATATCAGTATCTGGCTCAAAGAAAGGAGGTTGCGAAGGCGTGGAAGACGAGGTCAGACGTCCCAAAACGAAGAGGTCGATGATAGGCGCAGCGTTCTTTCTGTAATGTTGGACAACCGCGGCTTTTCTCACTTTAGGACCAAGCTCTGATTGATCAACTGCCAAGATATCCATCACCTCCCGAAGCCTTGGCACACTACATAAGTGTTTGTTGTAATCGATGTTCTGATCTAGTTCAATAAGAAGACCTAGCCGTTTGGAGTGCTTTGCTTCATCGAGTTTCGTCATCATGTTTTTGAAACGATCTTCAGCGGTAGACAGTTGTCGAATGTCAGTCATGACGGATGTAATGAATATTGAATTAGTTGTAAGGAAGATTTGCTCTGAATAAAGTGGAAATGACGCGATTAACTTGTGTCTTGGAATATATACTATACTGAGAGAAATCGTGAATAATTCAACTGCACAAGAAGGTTCTGCTAGGTACGTTCAAATCATCAAATGATCCCTGTCACATGAACTCAGGTGAAAGATTTGAACAAGCTCAGACTGGATACAAAGGGATTCCACGCTTCGTTTGAATGATTGATGTATGCCGTCATCTGAGTGCTTTAGAATCACCCTTTCCTCCTGAACGTTAAGATGAGCAGTACGTGCTGATGCTATAGAACCTTTGATCCAACCTGATGACCTGAATATAGGGGAACCCTATGTACAAACAGACCGGCGACTTTGATAAGTTCAGCCTGGATCAATGAGTAGCAATGAGTGCCATACGCTGATTAGGAGGATTGATGTGTGTTTGACACCTTTGAATACAAAGTACGTTTATTTTTGGCGGTTGAGATGAGCGGTGTAGGATACCATGACCATCAATCCTTTGATCCAAGCTGAGGGACAGAACCTTTGTTTGGCAGCTCAATGGGATCAAACGGCAGTTCACGGTCGGACATACTTCCGTGAACTGAATCCGAAACCTTCCCAATAGTCTGCCGGGCCGGGTACCGAGTATTTGTCCGCTTCGCAGAAACGCCCACGTATTCAAGTGCGAGCAAGAGTGGTTCTGCACGTCCTTGGACCGATAGCCTAGCCCGATGGATTCGGGGATCACACATTTCAGTACCGAATTGAGAATCCTCCAACCTGACCCCATTGTATTATCACTCTTATTTTGATCGGAGATTACGATATAAATATATTATCATCACATCCTGGTATTGACTTGAATCGACATAGCGAAAGTCCCTCCACAAGCTGTACCCCAATGACTACACCTCTTGTCGCGGGCTGCATTGGTGGGGAGAGAAGGGACAATGAAGCAGCAGATACTCGATCAAATGAAGGCAGTCAGGACTCACTCAAAAACGATACTCATGATATTGCGAATTCTTCTCAATCAAAGTGTCGATCTCTCACCTCTGATATTCCTACTGGAACAAACGAAGAAGATCCCTCATTCATATCACCTCAATTGGAATGCGAGATTGCCAAAGCGGAGCTGTCTCTTGGTGATTATGATTTATCCGACATGGAGAAGGAAGACCAAGCCTCCGATAATCAAAAACATCCTGACAATCACTCTCATACGATGACAAGAGAAGATACCAATACCGAACTCCAGCCGGAATCAGCAAAGTGTACAAATCTTGATGATTCACAAAATCCGAGGAAAGAATCATTTCAATCTTCTTCTTTCACTTCCACGAACCAACTTTTACTTTCAACAACAGCAACTTCATCTCAAAGTGCTTCAGCAAATAGAGAACACTTGAATATTGATCTCCGCCTGAACCGAGCAGAAGGTACGAATCTAGACAATCTCGCGAATTCAGTTGAGGTATCGTGTAGCGTACCATCAGACACTCCCTCAAACGAAGTGACACTCTCAAGCACGGCTTCTAACACTCAAAGCACTTTTGAAAACGGAGAACAAACCAAGTTCAATCCTCAGCCAGATTCGACCGAGTACACAAATCCAGATGATACTCACGTCTCGATTCCAGGGTCATTCCAATTGCCGTCTCACCCCTCCTCAAATGAATTGTTACTGCCTAGATCTCCTGCTTCATCAGATAAATCAGCCAACTCGAGTGTTTCATTTCAAAGTGCTACTCATGAAGGATCTGACATGACAGATTTACCCACGATGGGAGAACATCCTCAAAATTCGGCCAGCTCGACTGTGGTGTCATTTCAAAGCGCTACTCATCAAGAATCTGATGTGACAGGTTTACCCACGATAGCAGGAAATCCTCAAAATTCGGCCAGCTCGACTGTGGTGTCATTTCAAAGCGCTACACATCAAGGATCTGATGTGGATACTATACCTGCTAGAGAAAGTCATACTTTGTTTGATTCCAGTCAAGAACCAGGAGGGGAATTAACAATACATCGTAATCACAAACGAACTCTATCCCCTGGAATGTCCAGTCCTAGTAGGATTGTTCGATCAAAATTGGAGACTTCCAATACTTTGACACGGACTGAAGAACTTGCCGCGGACACCAAGCCCTTGTTAGCCTCTACAGCACTTCCGGTATATTGCAAACTCATATCTGCTTTGGAAGAGGCAAGAAACTCGAATTGCTTGACTGATCCAATGGAAGAAGAGCTTAAAAAGCTAACCTTTCGGTGTCGAATGACTGGTATAGGTACGTATCAGGTACCCACTCTTTTCTCTATGAAGCTCGGACTTATTTGTTTCTGTTGCAGCAATAATCCAGAAGGTACCTCTTCCTCCCGAAGATAAGGTCTGGATAATAATTGATGATGAGGACGAGGATCTCGGAGCGAAATATGGATTCTCACTACATCCTCTTGATTCCCAAGGCAGCAATTCCATGTCACCAGCAGAATCCAGCCGGCCTACCAGCACCGGCGCTAATGCTTCTCAAGTCCAGCTGAACAATGAAGTGATCAAATTTGTTGACGAACAAACGGACAATGTAGGACGTGATGAGGACATTGTGTTGGATTCTACATCTTCACCCAACCTGATTCGTGAAGCACCAGACGATCCTGTCGAGTCTGCCAATTCTCACGAAGAGATTGACCCATCGCCGAGTATCGCCCCTCAATCCACTGAGTCTCGAGCACCAAACAAAACAAGACGGACTAGATCACAGCAAGATACCCAAAATGTGACTGATTCGGCCAGTCAACCACCTGACATTGAACAACCGAATGAAAGGTGCGATGAAGCAACTTCGGAGTTATCTGAATTTTTTCCCAACCTCAATCGAGAGGAGAAAGACCCCTCTGCTGAGGCAGCGGACTCCCATCAACAAATCAATCATTCACAAAACAACACCACTCAACCCACTGAGATTCGAGCCCCGAATGAACCGCGAAGGACCAGATCACGGAAACAAACCCCAAAATCAAATCCTCTTGTCAGTCAGTCCAATAACTCTCAACAATCAAACGATCGACAATCAGCAGTTAGTCAAACTAGGGTCCCAGATACGGCGACTCATCAGAAAGACTTGAGAAAAAGGCGAGGGGCAACGGTAGAAGGGGAGGTGCCAAACGTGACAGATAGTGAGAAGACTTCTGTAAGCCCAACATCCACGGCTCGAAAGATTGATGAAGCAAAGTCTCAAAAGGCCAATATGAAAAAAAGAGTAGGAGAAGGTGAGGTTAGCAAATTGGCGCTAGGGACAAAGAAAAGAAAGATAGTAGAGAGCGACGAAAGCCAGGTCAAAAGCCAGGTCATCTGTAAGATCATCAGGTCGTTTCTCCTGCATGAGATAATTAGGACGCTAACATCTGTGATCTCATCAGTCCAGTTTTTTATAGGATCGGCTCAAATGGAAAAAGAGCTGACGAAGCTGTTATCTCCATATAGTAGCAATCAGACCAGCAAAAAAGCGAAGTTGGCAGCCTGGGAAGCCTTGAATTCGTTATTACAAAGAAGAAGGGTGGGAGAACCCTTGAATCAAGTTTACCTAGATTCCATTGACGGTGGCACTCATAATGTCGTGATCAAGACCAAGTTCAACGCACAGAATTGGTTTGAAGCCATTGACAAAACTAGTGAGTTGCGATGCCCCCTTTGCTTGTGTTGGGTTAATTGTGACGACTGACGCACCATGGACATGTAGTGCCGCATCTGTTCAACTCTCATAAGGGCGAGCCTGCTTACGCCGCAGGCTTCTTTAACACTTTATTTGTCAAAACCGAATCACTAGCAGACAAAGTACCCGAAAATGTACCGGCAGTGTGGCATCAAACGTGGCGATCAATGCGAATGTCTCTTCGGCCATCACCAGCTCGAGTTTCTACTTTCTTGAAGGTACTATTGGATTCAGTCCTACTGACCGGTAAAACGTTTTTGAAAGCTCCTTCTGTATCAGATAGTGAGAAGGAAGTGACGGGAGTACAAGCTGTCTGTCAGGCAATTAGATGGCTGAATTCGCAAAAGACTCCGAAACGTTCGAGTTCCAACAGTATCCGTCTTCTTGATTCCGATAACGCGGACTCCTTAGTCGATATAGGTCTTATTCAACAATGGCAAGACCTTTTCATCAAAGTCGTGGATTCATATGTAGTTCTTTACTTCGAAGTAAATTACATCCTCAAGGAAGATGCAAGCCATGAAGATAAAGCAGTGGCTTTGAGGTTCAAGAAAGAGTGGAAGGGCGACTCTATCAAATCACCTACCCTCAGCTATCTCACGATGTTCGCCTGTTGTGGGATCCGAGGTCTTATATGTTGTTCAGGGGACGTCAATGTGGCACCAGCAGGACAAATGCTGAGCTTTGCAGTTCTGTCCGAGTGGATGTGTAAGCACAGGCCCGATTTCAAAGTTACAGAACCCATTTTCAAACGAAGCAATCAAATGCTTATGAAGATGATCGACGGACTCTTTGACAAGGATGGACGCTTTGTAACACCAGAGATCACATGGTATGAGCTGGCAAAGAATCTCTGCTTCGACTATCTGTCGCATTGGTTTTTAGAGGGGGGCGCCCTCGCAGCAGATCAAAGCTTAGTGTTCCCTAAGTCCAGCGCGTTTTCTGGCAGGGAGCAGATAATTAAGTTCCCTGGACGCTTTTAACATGGTTTTTAGCTTCGCTCACCATCATGTACATAAAAAACTGCCAAACCAATTCCTTTTACTACTCTTAATCTTAGTTCCTTGTATGCTTCTATTTGTAATGATCAATTGTTTGTGAATGAGACTATTGTGTGTGCACAAAGAAAAAGTATATGCAAATGTCCTCGAACAAGTTAGGCCACACCTCGATTGGGTTATTTTGTCCGTTCCTGTACGGTGAAGCAGATAAATCCTATCTCCACCTGCGCTCTCTACGCTTTGCTGCGCTCTCTACGCTTTCGCCTGGCAGAAGCCTACAAGATCAATTAGTCTGAGTTCGTCTGAGTTTTTTGTAAGTAGACTGAGGTCATTTAAGTGGATGAATCCTGGTTCCTATTGTTCAATTACAAATAAATATTAAAGTAGTATGCTAAATAATCAAGATCATTACAAAACATAAAAACCATATACTATAATAAAAGATGCGGGCCAATACAGAATGGATTAAACAGAGAAACTTCTCTTCATGAAAAAAAGGTAATCTGGAGATTATTATGTGTATCATTTTACAAAAGTGGTACACTGAAGCGCAAGTCTATATAGTACCTGGTTTCCAAGGTATAAAGTGATTGGAATTCTAACTCCAATTTGGAACATGCGGGATGTTCTCTGGTCTGATCTAAATGATGGTCGAATTCCTGATGGTAGGGAATGATAAATAATACTGTATACCAGAAAAGGGAAATCAGTGTACATGCAACTCCATTGACTACCGCTTGTAAAAAAATTCTAATACATAAACCCTTGTAGTAAAAAACAAACAGAAATGAGGAGCAACACCTTTGTTAACAGTCTTGAATTGTCGATAGAAGTTTTCAGGAGTTCACCACTTTTAAGCGACCAGTCCCATTGAGAGAAAGGACACTGAGGACAATTTTGAATCTGTAATTTTGCCAGTTCACGGACAGCAACTGGAATCCAGACCTAAACCTAACTCCCGTGTGTTGCTCGCTCAAAAGCTGTATTACTCAGCCCACTTTGTCTGTATCACCTAATCTGCCAACCCCCGACTCCTTCGACCAAAATTTGCTAGCGACCACCCAACCTGATCTTTGATTGATGACGAGATTCCTTTGGTGCTGCTTCATCCTTGAGTTGTCGGCCTCCGTGCTACTAACTGTCGGGTAATACGGCTATTTGGCTTCCACGTATCTTTCATAGAAAAGAATTTGGCTCTCTGTCGTATCTTCCATCTCCAAGTTTCTACCAAAGATTGGTAAAGTGTGAAGGTCAACGGTAGATCAACGGTAAGTCTTTCTGCTGTATCACACTCTATGGTTTAAACAGACAAAGACTCATAAACTAACAAAGACATGTTCTGATTATTGTAAGCAGAACATCACTAATTCGAATCAGCTTCTGACTCGAACCTTCCTCCATTTTGAAGGGGCTTGGCACAACTAGCAGACAGTCTGTATACTCTCTTTACTAGGTGCCGCAATGTTTGGTGGTGGACCTGCTTAACCTTCTTCACTGTGGTTATATGTCATACTCCATGTCATGTCTTTCGTTTCTTCCACTCAAATCCCTCTTCGATTTTATTCGGTCTTCAAGTTTGTTTGGTAAGCTCTGAAATATCGCTCTAGTGATTCTCAAAGATCAAATTCTAACTTCGATCGAACAAAGGATCACTATCACCTTTATCACCTTCGGATCAACATCATCGATCTGAAATAACTTCATCTTCCCTTCGCCTTTTTCGTAAGATTCCTTGACACTTTCCTTCTTTTCCAAAGCTTACTTCTTTAATTTTTTATTTGCTCACGTTGCTTTCAATTCGGCTCCGCAGGAATTCCCTCTGTCTTCTTTCTTCTGATTTACCAAGAAAGTTTGATCGGTATTTCTAAACTTCCCTAAGCCGTGACTTGTACCACCTGCCTTCTAAAGAAATTGTTCCTCCTCTGAATATAGTAAGATCTTGCTTTACTTCTCTCCCCCCCTCGCCATTCTCCTTGACCTCAAAATTGACTGTGATCCAATTGATGGCCACATCTTGATCCAAATCTTAGCATTCAATTTTTCTTTGAAAGGACGTTTCATAGTGGTCTACTTCGAGCCTTACTAGGTGCTTTTCTCTCTGAATCTTCAAAATTCTAACCGACTCCTGATCCTGGTAACTTATCCCCGCTATATGTATACACCACAGATTTTTAGTCAAGGCCTTGTGTATCACGAAGGGTTAGTCTAGTGTGAATACTACCTCGCCCCCACCTTTGGTAAGCTATCTGTTCTAACCTATCTTGGAGCCAATCACCTCCATCAAGAGTCTCATTGTTTCTCTATGTTCGGAATTGACAGAACATCACTAGTGTCGTCCATCACTACCTTTACTCTCACCACTCTGGTAAGTTTTCAAGATACATTCTCTGATTTTCCTCCGAACTAGATTCATCCCTTCCTTCTGTCAAATCTTCTCTAAAATTCTGTTTTTCGCTCCTGACTCTTCCCTCTATTTCTTTGATTTGTTGCATTATTCTAGATGGGTCGCGGTCAAAACAGGCGTCGGAAGCAGGCTGCTGGATATCCGGTGGAGAACTTTAAATCAAAAACTTGTCCCTCCGCAATTAGATATCGTCAAAGCCGCCACGACATGCAGAATACTGTACGAC
Source organism: Melampsora occidentalis (assembly GCA_002157085.1). Taxonomy (NCBI): domain Eukaryota; kingdom Fungi; phylum Basidiomycota; class Pucciniomycetes; order Pucciniales; family Melampsoraceae; genus Melampsora; species Melampsora occidentalis. The sequence continues at coordinate 20,935 of KZ149580.1, read as the reverse complement.
CCTACCCTTGTCGCCACACTGGTAGAACTGAGTTTAAAAAGTCCCTCGCTCAAAGGTTGGGATTACCAGAAGATACCACTTTCGTTTTCCGAGATAGTAGATACAATCGGCGAGAAGGGGATTATCTGGAACGTTTGAAGCTCAATTTTGGAACAACTGCGGTCATTGATAAAAAAGACAGTTCCTTAGTCCTAGCAGTCCGATGCAATCAATTCAACAAAATGACTCCTCACGACAGAGACTCCTTCTCGTCAGCGATCTCAATTCCGTTTCTCCATGCTAGGGCAAGAAATACAAACACATTGCATAATTCAATCCAGCTTTTCATCCTGGCACTGCTCTACTGGGGCTGGATGGGGTGCTGCGGGTGGCGAGGAGGCTCCGACCCGGGTAAATCTTTAGGTAAGCTAACGTTTCTGGTGGAGATGCCATACAGCAATCACTGACTTACACCGTAAACACCTTGCGTAGGAACTTACTCCCTCAGCAACTTCACTTCCAAGAAGAGGCAGAGGATCGGGGAAGACGTTAAGAGAATGACCGACTTCCATCGAGTCCGAGACTTCTGGGCCGAACGATTTTCCACGCTCTGTCTTTCAGCCTTTGAAAGCAACCTCGAACTTGCAGGCAAAGCAAATATCCCAGGTTTTCATGATGTGGAGTGGCAACATACGAACAATGGCCGAGTATTCGCCTCCAACCTGGTGGTAACTTGTGATGGATTTCGCAATAGTGAACATGTAGATGAATATGATCATACCCGCTACTCTTTTGGAATGTTTTGTTTGATTGATCGATATACAGGAGTGCCTGACCAAATGGAGGGCTCAGCAAGAAAAGAGCGAGTGAGAGGTGGATGTTTTCTCATTGAAGACTTTGGAATTGAGGTGGACTTTGAAGGATGCGACGGTATAATTGAAATGGTCTGGGATACTAGAGTTTGTTCCGGTTTTCAATTACCTCTTTCCCTCAGTCTTCCATCAGTGCTGATGGGTGACTCAATACTTCATGATCCACCAGGTACCACACTACTCCGATCCCTCGGTGTCCTATGATTGCAATGGAGACGTAGCCTTTCCACCAAGCTGTCAAGTAACTCGCTTCGGATCTTCTTGCCAGATCTCTGAGTCACTGGTGGAGAGAATTCAGATTCTTGAAAAGAAGAAGGGGGACATGTCGGATGTGGAGTGGGAGATATTTGTGCGTGAAAAAGTCAAGACCTATGAGGATGAGTGTAAAGAGAAGTTCAAGCACTGTCCCGAAGACAATATGATAATCATGAACGGTGAATCTGCTTCGAAGTCAGAAAAGAGGCAAGGTAAGAAGAAAAACAAAGGAAAGTCAAAGAATTCTAGTGATTGAGGTCTATATCACTTGGTCTAGCCCGTTGTCTTGTATGCCGTCCAGAAGTAAAATACTCTCAATACTCCTTACAACCCTTCTATCCAAATTCACTGTCTTATTCTCTCAAGATTGCCCTTTTCTTGTTTTCACTCCCGTTGTTAATTCTCATCTTTAGTAGATTTCTGAGTTGCGCTTGAATAAACTTTAGCTTATGTTTTTCGTAATCTCAAGCGGCCAGAGTTTCCGGGAGCTGAATTTCATTACAAAAAAAATTGAAGCCACTATATTACTGAGCAAGATTGAAGTGCAGTGATCTAACATCAATATGAACCCCGACGGAAAAAGACAATGCCAAAAAATCATTAAACTCTTGAATAGCTGAGTGGCTTCAAATTCCTGTCTTTCATATTTTATATCAGATATTGACTCTCCTAATAGTCATACTTTCCGTCCAATCAGTGAAAGAGAATGAGATGTGGGAAGTGCAGCAGAGACAAAGGAGTAAAATGTGATTTGTATAACATAGATTTGAGCGGAGTCACAATTTATCCTTTGCTCAATGAGTCATGAAGTATGATTTTATAAATGACTTGAGAAATTCGCTACAAAATTTTACTGTGGATCTTACTTGAACAAACACTACAAAAATAAGCTTAATGTGTTGTGAGATTCTGAGCTCAAGCAGCAGTTGAATTACGATTCCCAGGTAACTCGTTGACTTGCTCCTTTGTAGGTCTCTCTGAGCTCACAGCTTGATCTTTGTCGGAGATTTCTCTGTTTGTGGGCAATTTCAAATGAAAGTTAGAAGGAACACAAGATTGATAACAAAAACAAAACTTACTGATAATGGCTGACCAGGGAACCTAAAAATGCAACTTCTTCAATTGCTGTATCAAAAGTCTTCTGACGAAATCTCGACACACAAATTGCACTTTTCATTTCAGCCTCGAGGTCCCGTTGGTCAGTGCTTGATAACTGAAGCTGGATGGATTCGACGGACTGATATGCCTTTAGAAGTTGGGAGACGCTATTGTTGAGGTTGTCTTTTGCCTTGATATGTACATTGGAAATTTTCGCAATTTCTTCTTGATTCAACACCTTGTAGGTTTTGGTGAATTCAGTGAGATTTTCAGCGGCGAGACGGTACTGCCCAATGTGAAGGTAAGAAAGAGCACATCTATCAAATAGTTCCATCCTATCAATATTGATATCAGCGGGTGAGTTGATCCATCTGAAAGATTCGTGGTCTCCACATGTGGCTATCTTCAAAGGTGCTCGAAAGTAAACTTGGTGTGCCTCAAGAGGGAGGACTAGATTAGATAGGCGAAAAGCAACCATTTTGGTGAAGATCATCTGGAGCAGCTGATGGTCTTGTTGAGCAGCTTCGGTGAATTTAAAGTGAGGAAAAAAGGCGAGGATTATCTCTAAGAGTTGACTGGAAGTCGCTTTACTTAGAAAAGTGTTTGGATCAATTCGAGAGGAGAATTTATCATCAATGGATTCAAGAATATAATTCGGGAGGAAAATACAAGTCTGAGTTGGATTGGACATTTCGATGTTGTAATTGATTTGTTGAGGAAGAGAAGTAGATGATTTAAAAGTCACCTGTAGAAATAGGGAAGGCTTCAATAATTCTCTTGACTCTCACCCCTTCTGACGCCTGTTGTTTGGAGATGGTGGGTGAGCACCATCTCTGTTTGGAGATGGGAAACGTCACTTCCCTTTCACCTTTCTACTGTTTTCTTGTACGGCAATCTTCGTATTGTTTCCATGCTATCCTTCATAAAGGCAGTTTGAGACATCAGATCACTCTTACTCATATCTACAGCTGTATCTATAAATTCATACTCATCTATCTGTCAGACAGGGAGGAGCTCAATAGGATACCTCGTATTCTGCGAGAAACATCACACACGACATCCTAGCAAGTATTGAATACGTCTTTGTACCATACAGATTTGATTCCTTGAATTATATCTGATTGCTGAGATCAATACATGAGAATGAGAATGTTTGGAACGTGTGGCAGTGAAAGCTCTAAAACAGGAGGGGGCAAAGGAGTCCTTCATCACTATTTAGTCCTAGGAAAATTCCAACGGTAAAATTCTTTCCCCCAAAAATTTAGTTACTAATTGATGATGAACAAGGTGCCTAGAGGAGTTGTCGTCTTTATCTGCCGTTTGTTCGATTTTCCTTTTGGGGTAAGAGATGGACATGTAACACAAAGATCAATTCAAAAATTGGTTGGTGTATACTTTGGATTCGATGGAAGAATGTTTGGACGTAGAAAGGATTTCTGTTTAATCTCAGATGTACTACTTACCGTCTCATAGAAGCAACCTGGTGGAATATTAGTTCGATTTGATAGGATTGAGGAGATTCGAAATAAAGTATCTGGGGTAAGTTCCTAATGGAAGACCAAGAAATTGAAAGAGAGGCGATCAGGCAATGTGGACACTGACATCATTCGTTATTGAACTTCATGATATTGGTCTCGTAATCAATTGACTCGAATCCTCGAATCCAAGGAAGCACCAGTATCTCAAAGAGAGCAAAGAGGGTTTGCGGGTTTGAATAATTCCCAGAAAAATTGGTGGATGGATGAAAGCACGTGATGAGCTGAAAAACTTCCTGATGGGTGCCTAGAACTTCTTCACCATCCTTAATTCGGAGAAACTTGTGCAGATTGGGTGGCAAGAAGACTTCACCAAGTTTGACAGGAAGCCGGTCATCAGGGATGTCAAGGCCCGGATAATCTATGTTGATGAAATTAGACATTATATGCAAGTCTGGACTATGGTCAAAGGATATACTGGAGTGGGTACTTGAAGGAATTCTGATCATTTTGATCATTCTATCTTTTATACCTTTCATGACGAGAATGTTCAAACTTTTGAGTGGATTCCTCCATTCCCACTTTCAAAGTGCGTAACCTCAAGGGCAAAGGTACATAGTCAACTCAATTTATTTCAAAGCTACCTTGTCTCAGATGTATGATGTCCCCTTCTTTGGTAGTGATTGGGTGAGAATTTACTGCTTAAAGTTAAATGGCTTATTTGGATGTAGTGCCGGTTCAATAGTTAGAGACATGTGCAAATGTGACTAGAACAATAGGAGCATTTTACGATTAAGCACATAATGTGATCTGGGAGAGGTGACCAAACAAATTGGCCAGCTCAAAGTGAATACTCTATGTCCTCTTTTCGAGTAAGACAGAGCAAGTGGGAATAAAAATTTCAACCATTTAATTTGAGAAGTGGCTTTCATTTCACATTGTCTTAGATAGATTAGGTATGGCCCCAACATTAATGACACAGTCTGGAAAAAAGACCTCCTTTATATATATATTATTGTTGAATGCCGATTCCAGGGCATTGATGATACCACAATCTCCTGTGGATATCTCTGGATGTTATGAAGAAGCCGACCAATCCTTCTTATCTCCCTGTACCCCACCGTTTTCTGAGGCATCATTTCCGGTTGACAAACAGCAGGTAATCTGAACAAGCGCAAAAGAGTATGGGCAGTGATGTTATGACTCATCATGGCGTCATGGACTTAGAGTGGAGGTAGCTTTATACTGAGTCTGACAGTTCACGGACGGCTACTTCAATTTCGGAGCTTGCAGCTCTCCCTTATGCTTGTCCCCTCCTTTTCACGCCTTGATGAGGAGAAAGATAATTGATTGTCCGAAATTTGTTGCTTTGTGACGGATACTACATAGAGTTGACTGATTTTAAAGTCAAGAATCCCTCCCCCCCATCACTTATACTTACAACATATTTTATGTCTTTGTGATTGACTTGATATAGGTGAGTTTACTAGTTTTCTCTTTTTCTCTTAAATGTTTTCTTCTCTCAATCTCATTTCTCTCATATTTTTGCTTCGTGTGTTATTGGCAAAATAATACTTGAACCATTCAAACCTTTCTTTACATCACTTATGCTAACAATTTTGTGTCTTTGTGATCGACTTAATCTAGATTATATCATTTGCTTTTTCGACTTTACCGACCACTTCAGATTCGCCAGATTTTTACCGTTACACTATCCCGCTCCTGACGATAGCTGTCTAACTCTTGTGGCTACATCCTCATTCTTAAATTTACTTTCTCAAACGTCGAATGATCGCTCATCTTCTGGGAATATTACTGCTTCTATATTTACCCCTCCCCTTCCTCCTCCTATTATCTCTGATACTTTTATTGAATTACGTGATCCTTTGGGTAATCTTCTTCCTTTGATACCCTCATCATCTGCATCACCAGCAAAATCTTTGGTTGGGGTACCGCGAAGTGACCATGCTTCCGCCTATTCTACTCGAAGACAATCTTGAACTCATGCTGCCTGAATTACGAAACTTGGCCGTTCACGATCGAAGGCCGATTTCATTACTGTCGAGGGCTAATTCAGATGAACGGGCCAGTGACTTCAACGTATATGTGAAGGGGCGACTCGATCTTTTGTTGCTTTTTGAAATCAAGATGGTTGTTGCGTGTCATGTAGAGAAATACGAATTCTTGAACAAATTTGAGCTTGATGCGATAGAACAGACGGTCAATACGATAGAAGATGAGCTTGTGAACATTGTTGACAAGATACACGACACTCAGAAAGTGATCACTTACTGCAAGATGCTGTTACGTTTGACGGAACCCGATGTGATTTCTCACCGTAAGCTCTACAAGAAGCAACTCAAAGAATCACGAAAACAGTTTAAAGTTTTGAAGCTAACATCAAAACGATTCTACAAAGATGCTGCAGACCTTTGGGCACTATTGTCGGAGGAAACGTGAGTATATGCACTGTGAAAATTGATTTGACGAGCTTTAATAAGATCTGCTAATACTGATATGTTGTCCCTTCATATCTTAACCTATTCAAACCTAGTAAACGCACTTGCGACTACGAGGATTCATTCGCAGAAGAAGCCGCTCCTGTTCCAGACTCCACCGCAAACGCATCTGCGTAATGGGCTTTGTATTGATACTCTAGTCTTTCAGTCAATTAGTATTGGTGATGTGGAGTATTTTAAGGCCTGACCTGGCTAGGCATCATAGATGGCAAAATATTTCTCTACAAAAATCGTTGTTATTCTACCTGGAGAGGCGCGCAATTATCAAAGTGCATATAAGACATCATATGTATCTACAAGAGAGGTTGTTTCATGCATTTTGAACCAGAGCGACACAGCTTCTTGAATTAGTCTTGTGTAGTGAGTCAATCCAACTGGTGCACCTCTAAATCATCCTTAGCATCTTGTTCAAGTCTGCAATCCCAGTCTCTATCATGACAGTGGAGAGGAATTTGTGCCGAGGGAGCTGAAGGATCGAGTGGGTTATCTTCACTCCGGATTCTTCTTCAATACTTCCTTCTTTCTTGTCTTGATACTTGTCCATCTAATCAAGAATGTGGTTCACGCGACACAAATCAATGGAAGATCCCTGAAGAGTATGGAGGAGCTGGATGATGATTTATCTGTAGCTGCAGTCTGAGGCTATAAACTTCCAAATCCCACCACGAGTAGATAATGTATCACTCCGTTTCCTCTCTCTTTGATCCATGTCTCATAAGAAAGATAGCTAGTGGAAACTCAGGCTGTGTTACAAACATATTGAAGCGGAGAAATAATGGGTGTTGTTCTTTCTATTATACTTTTTGGAGGTCTTCTGAGTGTGATGACTTAGTTTGAGCCACCGTAATGAGGCTGTAAAGCACACTTCGGCTGATAAAATTCTCTAAAGTCTGACAGAGTTAGCTTGCTCATCGCAACTGCCTGCATATCCATACTTGTATAGCGGAGTCTATCACTGCTCTCACGCTTCAAAACTCAGACTTGTGTTAAAACAAATTGAAGCTTTGATTCACAACAAACACACTTAATCCTATCTGCCCACTGTACAAGCATAACGAATCACAAATATAAGATATACCAATAGCGTATCACGTACTGTTGATTGATGAATAGACTCAATTCTGAGGTGGCACTTGGTATGAAGTAGATCAAATGTCACTAAATCCGTCGGCGGCCGCATCTGCTTTGGCAGCATCCTCAAAGTCGCATGTACGTTTGCTAGGTTCAAAAAGGTGTGAAACAGGAAGGAACAGGGTTGATGTAAGTCGGTAATCCTTATCAAGAATCTCCACCCAAGGTACTTACGTCTCCTCGGATAAAATCGCCCAAAGTTGCGCGGCATCCGTGTAAAAACGTTTTGATGTACGCTTCATAAGTTTATAGTATGCCCGCGACTCTTCAAGTTGCTTGTTGTATAACTGACGATGACTAATCACATTGGGGTCATGAGACCGCAAGAGCATCTCACAGTAAGTTATCACATTTCGAGACTCGTGTAGCTCGTTGACAATATCTTGAAGATGATTTTCTAAAATATTGATTCCCTCTTCTATAGCTTCAAGTTCAGCAGTGTTCAAGAAATTGTATAGGTGAACATGTCTTGCCACCTCCCCCTTAACTCTGAAGGTGAAGCATCGATCAAGGGATGATTTGACTAGAATTTTGAAACGAGTTGCTCGGTCAGGTGAGTTTGATCTGGCCAGTGCTGAATTTGGCTTGCGATTGTGTACAGCCAAGGCTCGCAACTCAGGTAAGAGACTGCGGTTTAGTTCCGGTAGAAAAGGTGGCAGCGACATTCCTTACTGGCAAGTCAATAAAAGCCTCAGTGAGCATTTCATGAGACGCATGAAAAGCCGAGACGAACGTACACATCAATCACGTGAGCTGGGAGAAGTATGATGGATAATGATACCTTGAGATGAAAAGTATAAGCAAAAGTATCAATTGGATGATTTGGAAGGAGTATGAAGGATATTGATAGTTCGGCAAGTCAAATCAAAACAAAATCATGAGCCGCTTTAGTTACATCAAATGGTCTGGTCTTAGCGAGAAGTTTGAGTTTTCTGAAGAAAGTACAGATCACGATCATGGATAGTCACCCGCTTTTCCCTAAGACCAATTAAATTCATGCCTCACTTTTCCTATCAACCACTGTCAGACATTTTCGTAATAAAAGGTGTGTTGTACGTATCTTTTCCAACGATTTCCACTTCCACAGTGACCTTTTTACGAGATTTACATTTACCGTTCCATCTTTCTAGGGGAGAGAGGGTTCAACATCTATATGCCCCAGTGTTTGTCAAACACGACCAAACCACCTTGCTCCAACGAATTGAACATCTACGTGATCCCGTTCATGCATTACCAATGCAGCCCTTGACAGTTCACTCACCACGATGCGGGTTTGCTATGGAAGAGCTCCGTTTATTAGCCAAAGCACATGCCTTCCTTTGAGGTTGGGGGCAAAGGAAGGACGGAGACAGAACCCTTCTTTTTCCAGCATTCGCACTCCAACAAAGCTCAACGCCAGAATAGAAGTTATGCCTTTGTAAGATATGCATGTAGCAAGTCTAACTGTCCCTTCGGCCCTCTGTACAAATTACTTCATGGTTTATTCAAGGGTGAAATCGATTTCGAACTCGACTCATCTGACTCGCCTTGGCCTTATCCATTTCATAGTTGATGAAATTCGTCTTAGTCACGCTGCTCGAGCATATAATCTGAACCGACAAAGTACTTGTTCTCATCGCATACTTTCAGTCCGCACTTTCAAGACTGAATTCTACAGTACCCTCCTCATACGAACTTTGTGCTACTTATAACCACTACTGTTATCTCATCACTACGATGCTTGAAGTTAATGTTTCTGATACAACTTTATCAAAAGCTCAGAATCTTGGTGGGTACCTTTAATCTTTCCTCAATTATTTACACAATTTGATCAATTCCTCCAAATCATTTTCAATTTCAGGAGGAGCTGAAGACAGTTTGGCTGTCGATATACAAGAACAAGCCTCATCTTCACCCACCCGAAGCGGCGTGGATCTCTCCCAAGTGATAGTGAGACTCGAAGAAGAAAGTGAGTTTTCATCCAATGTCCTGGGATGAAGTTGTTTCAATCAATTGACCCACCTGGTAATTTAGTTCGAAGTATGTCAAAACTGGTCGCATGTTACAAAACGTTACTTGAGAATAGTGAGCAGATCTCTGTGTGATTGTTCCCTGTCCACGTGGGTAGGCAAATGTAAGGTGGCGAAGACTGAGTCTGATTCTTCACTCGTATTCAAAGCAATGATACATATCAACAAGCTCCAGAGAAATTTCGAAGATTTGGAAGTTGATGTCATAGACATTCAGCTCAACTCCGACTCGAACCGCCTCAATCTCAGCCGCCACGAAAAAGTTCTTCGCAAGATTTTAGGCCCAAACAGTCATTATCTTGATGAGGAGTATGATTCACATTCCAATGACGACACTCTGCAAGAAAGCTCTTCCCCAAATGATGAGACTAGCGTTCTTAGTCAGGACACAGATTAAAGTCTTTGATTTCAGTTGCTCTTACCACAAGTTTTCTGTTTTTACTGTGTCAATGCTGCCTTTCTTATAATACTTTCAGATTGTGAGGCTCCAATGGTCTGCTCTACTTGTACTTTATCAGCGTTCCATATGTGTAAGGATACATTAAGACAAACTTGTTGATCAATAATAACGAAGGCCAAAATCAAAGGGAGCACCGTGTTGTTCACTACTTGGAAGTTGAAGGGAGGAAACAGTCAAACGCATGTGAGGCGATTTGCGGAGAGTTTGACCCATCTTAAAAGTCAAATTAAGCCAGCAGTGCACCGAGAGGAACTGCCCCGAGGGCTGTGATTGACCCGGTACCTCAGGGACTTAAATTCGATATTTGTCAGTTCACGGCCGGTTACTGACCTGCTCTGCCTCAGGCCCCCACCGTCCTCAGTCCTACACTATTCTCGCTTCGCTCTATCTTGTTTTTGAAAGTCATCAAACCTCTTCATCTCTAATAGAATCCCTTGCGTGCACTTCAGCAGTCAAAAAGCTTGCAACACCATGAGGTTTCGACAGGTATCTTCACGGGCAAGAAGCTGAGGCACATATCCCTCTTCCGGTGATCTACATGCATTGAAACCTTCCTCCAATGAGACGTCAGACTCCATCATTAGAGAATCTTCCACCATGCATTACTGAGCACAGATAATCATGAGGCATGACACCTTTGAACAGTTATGCTTTGTTAGCTCAATCCAGAAAAGCCTTTAAGAAAAACGTTTTTTTTCTTTAATGGGGTTAAAGTCTTCCTACCCATTATCAAGATACTCGAATGGATCCGATGCCCTTTGTCTCTGTGGAACATATTTCAATCAATCATGAAAGAGGCGATTGTTTGGATTCGGAAGGCATACACACTGGTCATGCGCGAAGCAGTTCCAAAAGGAATCAGTCAAGATAAAGGCAAACCACAAAATCTCTCTTTGGTGTCATTTGAGAAAATGAAGTATTGAATGGGCTGATTGATCATTGTGTAGTATATCTTTATCCTTTGTTAGTAAAGGCCCCTCTTGTTCAATGTTCCCAAAACGGCCCAACAGGAGATATTTTTGAAGCGACTATGGGATGCGCTATGAGCCGTTTTGCTAAGCATCAACATTCAGGAAGCCCTTTGAAGTTTTGACGCCTGAGTTTTGTGAGACAATGTCCGCGAACCAGAGCAACACCTCCCTTCTTTGGAGCACACCAAGTTTTGAATTGTTTTACCCTTCCGAACATATTAATGTCATTATCCATCCTCTCTCATTTGCTTTGAATCATCGGGTTGATCCCTTTACTTATTTTCCATCAAATTATTATTTACTTTTCAAT
>KZ149571.1:0-36072 GCA_002157085.1 Melampsora occidentalis | reverse complement strand
TTGGTTTGTTTGACGTGTCGGAGTTTATTCTCCTCCCCTCTCCCTCATCACCCAGACTGCACAACGTCTGACGAAAGACGTGTGCCTTTATGTGCTGGATGATGTCGGAAGGGTAGGTGCATAAGCCCCTTACCCGCACACCATACAACCTTGTATGGCGTACATGTTTGCGAACTACATCATTACGCAATGAAACAGCCCGTGGTTATCAATAACCATTCGGATGTTTGTTAGTTCCCACAATCACAAAACGTGCCACACTCCCCTTCGAGTATAAGGCAACTAGAGAAGCTGCCCCGTCGCGAATGGACTGTTGGTTACTTTGTAATTTCTAGTTGTTGGTATGGAAATGGTTTTTATACTACGTGCTAGATGAGAACTAGAAAAATCTAGAAAAAGTGCCTTGGCTAAATGATAGTGATTGAGTCCGCATGAGACCACTTCACTGCTTGATTGTATCACAGCCTCCATGAAGCCAACTATGTATGATTGGGTTCTTATCCAGATTGGCTCCTCTACAGCTTGGTTGGGTTTTGCGAGATGACTATTTATAAGCAGAAAGTTGAGTGCGCGGAGAGGCAACAAGGAGTATTTGTCTTTTGGGTAGATCATCAACCCCTTGACTCCGGAAGAGAGGAAGCTAACAAGGGGTGGAAGATTAGCATATGCAATGGTTAGTCAGTTTGTCTTTGTGGGCTTTGAACGCCCCCACGGCGTCAAGTGATTCACCATGGGCTATGTGATGTGTATATGTTGCAATTTCATCATCAGGGGTTGCTGAAGCCCAGATACTCGCAAACGTTTCAATCATTGTGTAGATCAGAATAATGAACCGGTCTAGATCTTGAATACAACCACCACCAGAGCACAATTCTTGTTCCTGAATTTTTTTCAGTTGAAGTGACAAAAGTTCTTCGAAGTGTTCCCAGCATGTGAAAGCGTTACAGGTCCCACGAGACATTGACACTGTGCTGTGATGCATGTTAGTAGATGGGAGGACCTTGTGGACGTCAGTTCTAATCAGAACAAGAGCGTCCAGAACGTAGTGCATGCTCCGTTCAAGAAGAGGAGCGCTGGGATTGTGAAAAACTTGAAATGTCTCCCACAGATAACGCTCATGAGTTGACAGTTTGCCTGTGGCGGAAGATGTTGAGATTGCGTGAAAATTGAAGATGTGCGGCTGATACCAGATTGTGCCAGAGGTTGGAGTCAATAATCGTTGAGCTGAAAAGTGTTTGACACATCAGCGGTAAAAAAAAAGTTGGATGAAAGGTGCCTGACTTTCCGGCCTCTGACACCACCCACAGATACCTGGTTGCCCCACACTGGTGAACACCACAGGATGGGAAAGCAACTCATCTGGATTGAAACAAGTGCAAGAGCCTTGGTTAACTGCATTCAACAACACATGTGATGCCTCATACATTGCCCTGACCTCAGTGGATAGTATAGTGTTCCTTTTCACAGATTTGGTTTGGTGTAGGTCAATCTTCTAAATCCAGAATGTGTTGAGCCCGCCAGTCACAATGAGAGATTCTATGTCAGCTCAAAGTGTTTCATCTTCATTCTCCACAGTCATGGCATCAAGCCAGCTTTGAGACAATACGTTGCAGCTGCCTCCTCCGTGAATCTCAGGAGTGGACTGTAAATTCACCTCTGGAGGCGTTGGTGAGGCTGTCTTGGGGCGGATTTCAGGCAGCTGGTCTTCTTGATTCACAGGACTTTGGGTATTTTGTTTTTTGGCACATTGCAAAGTGCAATGGAGCTAGTGTTCAAACTGGAAATCTACGCAATGAGCATGCTAGTTGTGCAGGACGGTGGGGAGACACATCAGCCCTCTTGTCCTCCTCAGTGGTCCGTCCTCTTTTCCTGTCTTGTTGGCTTTGGGGGCCTTAAAGTGGTGTTTTCAATGGATTGTTGCGGGATGTATACCAGAGCATTTCAGGATTTGGTGTTGGGGAAGACTCAGCGGATTAAGTGTTGAACAGAGAGCACAGTGACTCAGGAAAACCAAGTAAGCTTGTTAGCTTATTGAGGGGTGTTATCAAGGTTGCAAGTTTGGGAAGAGGTCTCTTGATTGGTGTCATGGTTGGGGTTTTGAGTATGATACTGTTGCATCTGGCCGTCTTGATTGTCAGTTTGTTCTTGTTGGTTGGGAAGGGGTCTATCATATGACCCAATTGTGATGCAATTTTTCTAAAGCTGATTAGTAAAACAAGCATCAAACAAACAAACACAAACAACGCTGGAGTACCAACATACATGCCATCTCGTTGTTGAAAAGCTCCGTTTCTGCTTCTGGGCAATTTGCCAAGCCTGAGGTCATTGGTATAGTGTGTAACCATTGTCCAATGGCTTTAGAGATCAGATCAAGGTCCATCAAATAGCGTGAAGGGTTGGGTTCCTCTGTCTTCATGGTCATATTTAGTAATTTCATGGCTTTGATGTTTTGTGCTGGATGGGGAAAAAGTGGAACATTTAACTGAGACATAAAGACATAACACCTTTTCCTCTGCGTCAGCCCCAATGAAGGGGCAGCTGTGGTGATCAGGAATTACAAGCCAGATGACACAAGCGCATACATTGAGCAACACTTGAATAGACACACAAATTGCTCATGTCAGTTTCCGACTGGCTCAGCTTTGCGCAGGCCGCCAGTGCTCTTACTTGGAAAAGTTATGACCCAAGGAGGAACAAGAAACACTGATCTTCCCTTATCAAATTAGTCCCCTTTGTTAATGGATTTCAGGACTAGTGTTAGACCCCAACTACCATCCCCTTCGATGGGCATGCACATCCTTTGGTGACTATGCTGCGCAATCTTGATTATAGTAGTACTTTGTTGTCTTGTAACGTAGATATATCCAGAGCTGCGCAAAGTCACTCTCTTGATATAAAGTGAGCAGTTGGTGTAGAATGAGATAGTATTTAGATGTGGTTGGTTTTACAAGAGGATTAAGAGTAAAAAATTGTATAAGTAATTGTTTTTACTCGAGTTGGTATGATAAAAAAGAAGTTACAAGTTATTGATGGTTGTTTATGTTGGAGATCCATGATTGTACTTCAATTGCTATAGAAAAGAATTTAGAATAGTAGTTAGTATTGATTCTTACTTGAGTGAGATCCTTCATCAAGATTAGAGGATGGTATTAAATACTTACTTTAATTCAGGATCAAGCTTTGGTTGGATGTCTTCAGCAGATCACTTTGATAATCAGTAGTTGTGGTCTTAATCCTACAAAGGATCATTAAAGATAATGAATCAGTATGAATTCTTACTCAAGTGGAATCCATACTCAGGGCAGTAAGTACTTACTTTTAATTAAAGTAGAGCTTAATTGAATGTCTTCAGCTGGTTACTGTGAACATCAGTGCTTGTACGGTTATTCCTACAAGGAGGTATGAGAAATCAGGGATTAGTCTTGATTCTTACTCGAGTGGAGTCTTTAATTAAAGGTAAAAAGAATGTATAGATGGATTGAAAACTTACTTAAGAATCAAAGTCCGGTTTGATATCCTTAAAGGCTGTTATTTGAAAGAATAAAAAGTTAGTCAGTTTTGTTTGAGTGTAGAACTGGAATCAGAGAGAGAGGTACTTACTGTTGGCGTGAGTATTGAGATCCTTTCTTGTTTCTAAGTCAGATTCAAGAAGATTGAGCTGGACACGAGTTTCTTTCAAGTTATTGGATTGGTGGTAGTTGATTCAGTTGATGTTATGCGGATCAGATTCAAAGGAGAAGATTCAAAGGTTAAGAGAACAAAGTGGTATAGTAAGCTGATGATGATTGATTCAAAAAAGATGGGTGTGGAGACTTGCTTATTTCTTTTGAGTTGGTACCTTTAAATACTAGTTAGATGGATACTGTGGTAATTGGTAGCTTGATGAGAAGAAAGAAAAGGCTTGGTTAGTTCAAGTTTAACTAAATTAGTTGTCAACACAAGTCAGTTACTTACTGGATTAGTTATTGAAAGGTAGGATTGGTTGTTATCAACGTTGATTTCTCTTTGCTTTCATACTGTCTGTCTGGCGCAAAACAGTTCTTACAAACCCCACTACTTTCAATCAACCCTTGAAGACCATTATGATTTATACCATGTTCCGTTTTTCTGCTTCTCTCCTTGGCCTTATCTTGCTTCTCTCGGTTTTGATACCCATTGTGTTCAACCATTTTGTGACCTCCTTTGTTTCAGAGCTCCACACTTCCGCCCAGTCTGCTTGCCAGCATTACCTATCTTGACTGCACTTTATTTTGAGCTACATCCTTCTGCAACGATGCACCAAATGAGGCAGCAATCCATCCCTTGTCACAAGTGACAAGGTACGTAGCCACAAATGCAAAAATCTCCTCTGAAATCTCTGATTCTGTCATTGGCATTGGGAACCCATTCAATCTTGTGCTTCACCAAGCAGAGATACTTGAGATGGGATTGGCCATGCAGTATTTGGCTGCTTTCAAGGATAGGGAATTGCTGGCAGTCCAGCTTTGGGATCTTAGTGAGCAGCCCAAGGAGGTAAAAGATTGGCTCATAGGGCTAAACAGTCAAGGCATCAATATATAGTGGCTAGTGTCAAAGCCTACAAAATTTCAGCACTAGTGTTCGAATTCAATGGTCTTGCTCAAACCTCAACATTTTGAGCTTCCAAGACCATTGGTAGAATGCTCAGCTTGGCGACTTTCCATGCATAACTTTTCCAAGCAATCCGAGTGCAAGTTTTTTTTCTTTATTTTTTTTTGGCTAAATCCAAGTTTCTTGCTCAAAAAACAGCATTTGGAGACCACATTACCAATATTGGGACTACATACAAGAAAAGATATGCATGGATAGATATGAGGCTGAGGATTTCAAAACTGCTCTCAAATGCTTAAAATGTTGAGTTTTAAGCAAGAACATTGAGCTTAACCATTTGCGGTATCCATCTGAAATTTCAAAGGCTTTGGCACTAGCCACTATATTCTCCTTCATTGCTCACGAGGTGGGTTGCCAAGAAGTTTTCTCAATAATCATTTGGCTTACCTTTGGCTCTATTTTCCACACAAGTTCTCTAGGATTCAAGACCTTGTTGAAATGGTTCACATAGGGAGCTCAAGATACTCAGCGGACACCATCTCACAAAATCTTGAGCTTCTCTATGAACACCTCTGGATGGACCTATCCCGTCTTCTGCTACAGATTGATTACACACTTCCAGTTGTAGCGCACGCTGGGAATCAAGCGACTTCTGTGACAGCCAAGCTTCTGCAGCACCACCAAAAACTTCTTCAGCAAAAGGAATCCACACCCTTTTTCAGAAAGTTGTTGGACAATGAAGCTTGGAGTAATAAGCAACTGAAACGTGACATTGTCTTAACCTCTGAGAGCGTTTAAGAATTGATGCAGACATGGCGCCGGCTGGAGAATTTGCGCAGCGTACTGGTTGTGTATCACAATAATGTCACCTCCTTTAAGGTGCATCAATTTTCACTCTAGATCAATCAAGTCCAGAGCTCATGATAAAATCTTTGTTTACCAGGCATCATTGGTTGGATTCCATATCGCCAATCATCAGCTATCCATTGAAGATGAGGTGCATGCCATGCGTCACATCATCCAGAAATTCACGCAAACAGTCCAGGGATCCAAAAGCCAAGGGGACATCCTACCATTCATTCAGAGCTAACTTGAATGAGGGAAGAGTATCATCCTCAGTTGTTCTGCCTGTTCATTCTGGAATCTTTGCTTGTCTGAGCAGTCTTTCCTGATTGTGCAAAATATTTTCTACACACTAAACGATTTTACATCCAGAATCTTTCTTTTCTAAACCTACCCCTATTATTTCTTCTGTTGCCTGGATAGTTTCTTTTGGCATCTTCATCCTTTTCCGGCGGCTTCAATCCCGTGTTATCTTCTAATAAATCATAGTTGGTGAAGGGATGCTGATAGGCCCCAATTATTCGTTGGAGGCTTTTACTTTTACTTGATTCATCAATCTAACAATTCCTAGGCTGACATTTACCTGGCTTCCACAGGCATGCGCCAGAACCAAACCACTCTGTCTCACCCTGCCGTCTCCCTGGCTGGGCCCATGATCTTACAAAGCTCTAGTGTGTCCAAGAGTGAGTCTGTCATGTCCGTGAGAAAGCTAAATGTGATAGAAATGGCTCTAGGTCAGTCCACTCATATCCTTGACAATATCAAAGAGCCTTGGCTGATTATTATCTGGTCTCCATAGGCAATGACGTCAAGGGCAATTAAACTACAGTGCTCCAGCCTGCCATCTTGGTGACCAACCCAATGGTCTTGGACAACTCTAATGTGTCTTGTAGCAACCTCCAACCAACAGCAATGGGCAAAGGTAACTTGCTCAGATTTTCAGTATGACCTCCTTTGTTCAAACTGCTAACAATCATGTTTTCATAGGGCACCACCACTTCCACCACTTGCATGCAGGCGGCCAACTTAGTATTGGGTCAAGTGATATGAGTACTGACTGACAACCCGGAACGTCTCCATCTGGACCAGGTGGCCGCTGCTCTAGTGTTTCATCCATAACTACTAAAGATTGGTTCCAGTGTGCTGAATGTTAAATTTCACAGTAAAGCCAACCCGGCTACTTGATTAGTATTTGTTTGTCTTTGGTACCTGCCTCTCCAGTGTCACGTAGGCTGTTTCAATACACGTATAAGTGAGTGCTCTACATTGTAATCTCCCAACTTGAAGATTGTTCATTGACAGCCTTCATAATAATTTTAGTAGCAAAGTATAAGGAGGGTTTATCTGCTGTTCCATTCTCTGCGTCTTTTCCCTTTGAGCTTTTCATTCCTCCTCTCTCTATTATCTGATCCAAATTCAATTTTCTGTTGTGGTCTTGAACCTCTTGTGGTGGAATAAATCTTGGTTATAGATCAATCCGGGCTTTGGCCTGCAAGTCTGATTCCCAGTCAAAGTCAAGATATCCTCGACCTTACACGTCATTACTTTGGGCCTGGCTCAACTTGTTGTACTTGTGTTGAGGGTTATTCAGTTGATGTTGGCAGAGTCTCCTGTGAATCACTGAAGGATGGATCCTTGGAAATACAAGGACCTACATACTCTGTTTTTTGAATGTTTATGGAATGTTTTAGCCATTGTCCCATGCATTTTGATGTCATTTACCACAGTCAGGCTCAAGGCTGTCTTTTTTTCCAAATAATAACAAGATGGCAACATCTGAGCAACACAGTAATGTATATACATGTACAGAATCATACCAGACTTTTCCAGATGTTCATGTTAGGAATGATTAAAGACTGTCAAGACAATTACCAGTCTTTAAGATGTGTTTTGTACTTTGGTTTTATCAATACTCATCTAATAATGGTCTTGTAGGGAAATTGAACACATGACAAAAGGGAGTTGGTGAGGTTGATATTTTGCTACAAGACAAAAAGGGGTGGTAGATTTTTAGTGAGCAGTGTTTGACTCAGGGGTAGATTTTTGTTCTCCTTTTTGTTTGTCTATATGTTGTGGCCTCTGTATTCCTTGAGGTCTCTTTATCTTGTAATTTGGAACAATGTACCAGGTGTTTAATTTCATACTTTTTTAAGATATTGTGTTACTGAACTAATCATGTCACTCTGGATGTGTTGCTGGGATTGCTTTCTTGTTGTCTTTCTACAGCAGTTATGATTTAAGTCATCACCCTTCTGTCTCTGGGTCAGTGAGATTAGAGCCATCTTTCTGTCTTGTCAACATGCAACTAAGAACCTTTTGTCTTTACAATTTTGCAGGTGTACAAGCTAGAAACAAACTTAAAGTATCAGGATCAAAACTCCAGAAAGAAAGGACATGAAAGAAGCAGGTAAGAACTCTGAAATAATGAGACATACAAAATGGAGCTCTCAGTAGATCTGACAGAGGGTAGGAAATGAATATAATATAAAAGAGGAGGGGGGAAGATGGCCTTTGATTGATTATGATCTTAACAATGAAAAAGCTAAAGAAAATAGGGAACAGAGGATGAAATTGTACAGATGTAGGAAGATGTTCTAAACACAATAGAAGAAGGATGAAGGTTTTCATCATGATTGGATGATGAACTTATATGGATGAAGTAGGCATTTGTTCACTGAGTAAGGTAGAATGTGGAAATTGATCCACTTACAAAAGTACAAAAGAAATCTGATTCAAGAGTATAGAATGCAAACCCCTTGAAATCTCAATGATGCAAAACAACTTCACCAGCCTTCACTTGCATTGAAGTTTGAATCATGTGTTACACTCTCTGTCAATAAGTTTATGATACATGGCTAGTGAATTTGGGGGGTGAATACAGACTCAAAAACATCAACAAAATCAGCGCTGATGGGGTCATAAAAAAATTTGTAACCTACAATTTGGGAAAGTTGACAAATGAAAGATAAAGGCAAGGGATATCACCAGACAAACTGTTGCACAAAAGTGGTACACATACCAAATTTGTTTCAGGTCAGAATCAATCAAACAACACACTGCATACATGATGCAGTAGCCAGCTGTCTGTTCTATTTTGACAAACTACACTCGAGATTAGTATGAGAATATTGGAAGGATATGGCTGTCATAATGCACCTACGCTCCGGTTTGATCCATGGTATGCACAGGCCACAAGGCCAGCGGATGTTGATTGATATCTCAAGTGTCTTTTGTCTGACTGTGAATTGGGTCCTAAAGACCAATTGATTCCCCAGTGTATACTGGAATAGCTGCAGCCAGGCAGCAGGGATACTAGAACTTCAGCTTGATCAACATGATATGAGAGCTCTGAATCTGCCAAAGCTGGTTGGTCCTGCACTAAATTGAAGATAAAATGTAGATGAGGTCCCAAACAGAAAGATTGATTCCACTGCCATGCCCCAAGTCAGGAAGATCAAGGGCAGGGGCAGGGAGAACATAACACAAGATTGACCACCATGATTGGCAATCAAGAACAATTAGAACAGGGAAATGTCCCATTTACTGAAGCTTGTGATTGAGAATTAGCAAATGATCCTGTATTTCAGATGAGATAAGTACAAGAATACAGAGTGAACAAAAATTTCAATAAAAAATGTTCATAGCATAAGCTCTTGGGGAACAGAAGATCTCCCATCAAGATAGGCAAAAATCAAACACAATATTTGCAAAGAAACCCACCACTGGCACCAGGTCAATTGACAAAAACATAGTTGTTGATTGGCAAGATGGCCCCATGACAAGTATATCCGTTCACAAGAAAGATGAAATAATACCAAGCTTTTCACATCAATTACTACACTTATGTGTCTTGATGAAGGTCTTGAGTCCATAAAGAATGGAATTTGCTTACTGACCAAACATAAGTGACAGGATAAATTCTTCAGAACAGAGTCCAGATATATCAGAACTGGTTAAATAGACTAAGTTTCAAACTGGATGGGGAGCTAATTTACCTACAGATTAATCAAAAAGATTGGGAGGGAATGATAAGTCTAAGATATAGGGACCAATTCTTCAAGAAAGTGAGGCACATTCAACTATAGATCTATTTTACAAGTCATAAATCCTTTTGAAGAAATATAATTAATATCAAGTAATCTCCTTAAGATTGGTGGTTATAAGTGGTATAGAATGCAATTGTTCTCTATCTTAGCTGCAAGCCATTATATTCCTTATACCTTTCTGATGATTGTTTGACTTGTGGTTCCATTGTGGCATTTCTGCCCTATCATAGCTTGTGTTCCACGAGAGTGCCTTCTCTATTACTCAGGTGTTCTAGTTCACCTGAGAGACAGTTAATATATATGAATTCTCCTCCTGTAGCTCACTGGTGCTGCATTTATGATAGATCCACTTTTGCATGCTGTGCAAGTTTCTCCATTCAAAAGTGTTTGTCATTTTGATTATCTCGCTTTATATGTATCCTTGTATGATTTTTATATTTGTTGTGCATGTTTTCTTTATATTAAGCTATTTGTGTCTTTATAAATCATTTTGATCATTTCTATTACTTGTCCTTGTATGATTCTCTTTTTTGTGGTGCAAGTTTATTTAGAATTTTCCCTTTTTTGAATAATTTTGATTGAATGAATTGTATTTGATACTAGATTCTCAAGTTCTACATGTAGGACTTTGTTACATACTTTGTTCAAACATGTTTCTTATTAATTCTTGATAAGTGCTATTGGTGCTTAGATTGAAGGACTTGAGTACTGAGAATATGGATTAACTGGTCTGGGTACCTATCTAGTCTGAGGTTACAGTTGCCAAATTTTGTCAACCTTTTGAGTTGAGCTCACGCATTTGACACTTCCTCAAGATGATCAGTATTGTAAGTGATATCTAGTAGCAAAGCCTCTGAGTAGAGTTGAGCCTCAGTAAAATTTGCTGTTTGCTCAATTTCAGCAAGGTTCAGTTGCTCAGACCCAACAAAGAACTTCACACTTTGTTGGCCTGTGAATAGCCACGATCAGAGTTGCTGAGAAAGCTTTGAATGGGTATAGGCTCATTCTCCATCAATTGCAATCAGTCAACCTCAGAAAGTAGAATTTGTGTCACCCTCAGCGCAGTATTTACTGAAACTTTCTAGCCTTAAAAGGGCCATTCTTTGATGCCATGATGTGATGGACCTATCTAGAACCCAAACTAAAAGTTTAATAGGCAGTTTTACAAGATCCAGTAGTCATATATCAGATACCTGGCCCAACAAATGGACACAAAAAATAATAAAAGTTAGTATGCAGTATCTGGAATTATTTTGAGAAGCAAATGTTGACTCATTCAACTCTTCTATGGAAATGAGAAAAATGTATGAACCCAAATGTAGGTGAAGTTGCTGTGTCAAAGGATGGGAATTCACCGGCAGGTATGAATTCATTTGTCAAACCCTATTGATATACTATTACCTTCCCAAGTAATTATTCTATACCCAGCAAAAACCTGTAGAAGCTCTGAAAGAAAAGGGGCTAGAGATAATCAGACCTCTGAGGCTGTTATCCTGGCCTTCAATGAATTTATAACAATGCAAGACATCAGATTGATCAGCAACACTTCTGGTGATCACCGGAAGCAAAGTGTGAAGAATCCTCAACAACAAACATCTTTGAGAAAGTTGGCTTGGAATGCCTATACTTTCTTGATACTAACTAGTTGGATAGTGAAGAAGATCAATGGTGTTTTTGCTGTGTTGGATATTCCTCATGACAAATCTTCACGTCACATTTTCCTTTTTGCATTTTCTCTCTTTTTGATGAAGTGGGTGGCAGATACGATGGACAATACCCTAAATATCCTTGTGCTTTATGACATCACTAAATACTTGATCAAAGTCATTGATTGAAAGATTTGTTGATGTTCCATTTTGAAACATCACTTACGTCTCCATGGCAAATTTTGCTCTTTTTGACATACATCATTTCAATACTGGGCATCTACTTAATATGATTTCATATTTTATCATCATGATAATTCAGAAGATCCAATCCAATCGTTGGGACCCATGAGTTTTGTTTCTTGAGAGCCTCCACTGCCTTTCCCGCTTTTGGTATTGTTGGAAACAAATTTGTCCGCACGCTTCTTTTCAAGATAAGGAGAGTGTATAGGGAAAGTCACAAAGAATCAAATTACAGAAGCTTTGTTTTGAGGACCCTTTTGAACCTTACAAAGCATTGTCTGTGATGGTTTGGAAATGTCAAAATCAGATCTGAGATTGTTATCCTGGCCTTCAATGAATTCAATCTCTATCCTTCAAACAAGAAAACCATCACCCAAGTCTCTCAAATCTTAGATTGCATCACATCTTGAAATCTGGGATTGCATCACATCCTGAGATCTTAGATCACATCACATGTTGAAGTCTCAAATTGCATCACTTGCGGATGGTATGTGAGTCATTTTCATTGCTTGTTGGACATGTGATTTAAAAGGTTGAATCACACACATTGAAGTCATACATTACAATTTTTGCCATGTTGCATCACATTTGTTTGCATCAAAAGATCTTTGAATCACACAAACACAATGTGATTGACGATCACATGTCGGAGTGCTTTGTGCTGGCACATACTACCATGCCACGTAAAAATGTTGCCGGTGATCCTAATATTTCTCTTCTTGGATTTGTATGTAATTCAATCTGAATCTGATTTAAATAATAGATTTAAACTTTTGATCCTTCAGTGGATGGTGCGCATATTATTTTCCCAAAGCTCATCCACTATCTCCATTGACCCTCAATCAAATGGCTTCCTAAGGAGCAAAAGAAAGTTGAATGACTACTGATGTCCCCCCAAAAAAAGGTTTTTGAATCAGACTTCCAATTTGTGTTATTTGTTCAAAGTTGAATCTTGATTATGAACAAACATAAAACAAAGGCAAATTTGATGGAGTTGACTGTTTCAAATTTATCATAGAAGTAGATTGTGTCAAGCTCAAATTTGCTTGAGGTGAATGGGATTGACACTCAATAACAATGTTCTTGAAATTGAAATGTTAGATCATCTTGATATTCTTGATTATTGTCATTTTGATGAGCTTTCAATAAAGATCTTTCTGTTGGAAGCTATGGGGTATGGGAGGTAGCACTACTGGGGCATGACATGGCACAGAGGTGTTGTGGGCAGCACATGTGAGTATGTAGGCCTGGATATAAGGCTATGTGTAGAGCCAGGGACGTTTATAGAGGTGTCTGTATGATTCCCTGAGAATTCTTACAAGAAATACAAAATTCAGATGCTCCCAAGTGAAGAAGATCAAGGGGCATCAAAAGCTCACGGTCAACCAGAGTATTTTGGTTACAGGGCCTGAAGTCAATCTCAAAAAAGCAAACATTGATGGACCTGCACCTTCCAAGAGATTCAAGGTCAATGACAAAGTTGTTTTGATATGTTCCAAAGATGAAGTTCTTTTAGATGACAAATCATTGTCAAACGCCAAATCTTCTCAAGTTGAGCCATTACATGATGACCATGACTTGAGACACAGCTCACCCATGAGCCTTTGTTTGTGTTACAGCAGTTACCAAGAAAGCCAAGAAGCCCAAAGGATGGAAAGGTTGGGCAATAGTCAAAGATGAGGCAATTGATTGTGGTACGTGGTGACGCCAAGACTAGGAATCACGCAAGTCCATATTGTCCCAATAAAGCTAAACCATGGACGCTGATTCACAGATGCAACAGCTCTGCTATGGATCTGAGAGAGTCGTTGACAGAGATGACGTAGCTAATCTGCCCTGATTTGTGAGCAGACTAGAGATGAGAGACACACTCTATCTCAGAGATCTTTTGTCTCTCTCTCTCTTGAAGTAATTCAAGGAACCTGTGTTCCTTTTTACTTCTCCTCCACTGCTCTCATTGGCAGCTACCTCATCCGGCGTTTCCAGATTTACCGCATTGAAAGCCATCCACGTTTTTGAACCCGCTTACTTTGGAAATACCCTCCTGCCCTTTGGCTCAAAAGGGCTTTTTGCCCGTACTCATAAGGATTTTCTTCCTGAGGGCGCAATACAAAGAACTACTTGAGTTTGTTGTGCACCTTAGGAAGACACCAAGGTTCTTCCCACAGCTGCTGCCCTCACCCTTGGATATACCAAGGGCAAGTGTGGCGCAAGATTCAAACCTTGCACACACGGAATTGTGTTATGTAACATGTTCTTCCGCTCTTTTTCTTCCCTCAGCTCGGAGGGATAAGATATGGATGAGACAGATGTACACCACAATGTACACCACAAGTTCAACTTAAGTTGAGCAACCGGTACCGCGGGGTTGTAATTGCATACAGTTCTTTGCTGGCTGATTTCCGGCCAAGATACCCAGTCAACCACCTCAATTTCTGTAAGTCATCCAATCTCACAAATCCCAGTCAAATCACCTCCAGAAGTCAACATTCAGTTTACGTTTCATTTCATTTCCCAAGTTTCAACTGATATTTTGCCTTTGTCACATTTTTGAATCTCAATCACAAGTTATCTGAAACCAAGAAAAAATCACTCACACACCACCGGAATCTTTGATTTCCCTTCAACCCATCAAAGGACGCTCTGACATCAGCACAAAACACCCTCAATTCATGGTCTCTTCTGTTTCTTCAATCAAAGCAACATCATCACAAACCATTCTTGATTCCACAAAGGCAGCTTTCGGAGCTTTGCTCAAGCTTGTCACTCAGTCATCTTACATTCAATTCAATCAATCTGATCCTCAATGGACCTACCTCAGTGTGATTATCTTGAAGTTCTCTAATCATCCTCAATTCATAAGCTGATGTCATAAATTGATCTCAAGGTATTGTTGAGCTGGAGGCGTCTTTCTATAGCTGCCTGGCTTTTCCTCACAGACAATTGATTCATTCAAATTCTCTCGCAAAGCATCTCAAAACATCAAGCCATCAGAGAAACTCAGCTTGATGGACTTCTGATCAGAAAGCCGCCGGCGCTTCTGCAGCCACACCTCCAAGATTAAATCAAGATCAATCACAACCTGAAATTGAATCCGGAAAAGATTTCAGCCAGGACAACCCTGAAATCCCAGATATTGCATTACATCAGGCTAGCTCAGAACCGGAATTTTGTCACAACAATACACTTGTTGAACTTTGGACTCAGGATCTTTCGAATCGGTTTTGTCCTCAGGTTCACCGCGTCAATAGCAATGAAGATGAACCAATTGGTGAAGATGTGAGCAACACATCTGCTGCTGTTGATGATGAAGACTTGGAAGGATTCAAAAGTCAATCAGAGTCGTCAGAGGATGATGTTGAGGATGACAGCTTGTGGGCACTGTTTTTGAGAGTTTGAAGGTATGTCTTTGTTCAGTTTATCAGCCTGATGCTTCATTCTGTTCACACTGATTGATCTTTTCATCCATAGCAGCTTACTAGTCTGTTGATCCTAGGTTCAACTTGCACTACACTGTCTCAGTTGTGCTATGAGCGAATACGCTCATTTGTTTCCCTTCTCAACATCAAGCTGCCTGCATATAAGACCTTGCAGAGGCTTCAAAAAGGACTTCAACATCAATACAACATGCAGGTTTACAAGAGTTTGAGCCCATTGGACAAACCCTGTTTTGGACTTTGAGTCAAGGATGTCTTAACGCAGGTGAGATTTGTTTAGACTAAACAGTCCTAATTCATCATAAATGACTTAGATATGTTTCAGGAACTTGCAAATCTATATGTCTGGGATCACCTGGAGTTTATTCCTGAACTACCAATGTGTTCTTCAAAGATCAACTGCCTTTCTCAATCAAAGAAGTGGCAAGAACAACTCAATCCAGCAATGAGAGTGCAGATGATTGACTGACCACATGGGCATTTCTATCTTTTTGGACTTCTTTCTACCAATCCGGATCCCCTCTCTTTGCAAAGTCTGTTGCTGCAAGAGTTCAAAAGAACATCAAATGGGAGTCTTCAAAGCTACAAATCGAATTCCCATCTGTCTAAAGTTTTGACTCTGACCCGCTTTCAGCAATTAATGTCAGCGAATTTTGGAGAGTGTTCAATCAAGTAGAATTATGTCAAGGTGTACTAATGAAAGATCACTGTGAGGGTGTGATGTATGGTAGATGGTATTTATAATCATTCATCATTATAGATATCTTGCTGATTTGTATTCATGTTGGAGGATGTCATGTAGAATTGGCCACTTTACTGGATGCCCATTATACAACCCCTGGGCCAAAAAGGCCAAAGGAAAAATACTTTGACATGTTCCATTAGTTTTATACTGCAATGATCTTTCAGGAAATATCTCAAAGCGATGGAATAAGAACCTAGCGTTTTACTGCACTCTGGCGGGACTACCTCCAAAACTGGCAAATCAGGAATATAATTGCCATTTCCTGACAGCATCAAATACTGCGGGCGCATTGGAGTTGGCGGAGCCATTGATTGACAAGCTTAAGTAAGATTTTGGAACTGAGTACGCTTAATAACATCTGTCTGACAATTCATACCAGCTTTCTAGGTACCAAAGGTTTTGTTGCATATGATTCAAAGATTGATACAGAAGTCATGATTATGACAGTTTTCATATGTTTAGGGGATTCACCAATTCATGCGGAGGTAACTAATACCATGAATCCAACCACTTCTCTAACTCCCTGTTGTATTTTCTATCTCAAGGTTGAGAAGCTGGCTCAAAAGCAATCAACAAAATACGTCTGTGAATTCCTTGGGGTTGATGAAGCTGGAAATAAGGTAATGTTTTTTTAATTATTTTTATCCAACAAATATCTAATCCATTTATTTAGTTATCTCTGCCAACACACGACTGGTCAAAAACAATCAAAGGCAGCAAGGACCTCTGGGAAATTTCCAAACTCCCCGGATCAATTACTCTCTTTGACACTAAATTGGCTTTGTGGGGTTTGCAAGATACCCTTAACATCAATTGTGTCAAAAGGCTTAAAAATATGCATCAGGACCCGGCAATCTCCAACAATGAAGTGGACACTCTATACAACAAGTGAAACACACATTTTGAAGATCAATTATTCAATCCATTTCTGTGATTGAAAGGTATGCTGTTTATTCTCAAGATTCATGATACCTCTATACTGACTTGATAACCAACTGTATTCAGGATTCAATGGTCATTGTGACACTCCGGTTGAGGTG
Organism: Melampsora occidentalis; assembly: GCA_002157085.1. Taxonomy (NCBI): domain Eukaryota; kingdom Fungi; phylum Basidiomycota; class Pucciniomycetes; order Pucciniales; family Melampsoraceae; genus Melampsora; species Melampsora occidentalis. Next base: position 19,503 of record KZ149571.1, on the reverse strand, counting down.
TTGCATGTATCTTATTAGGGGTTGCCAGATACCTCTTACGCCATCAAATGCAGTCCTCAACTGCCTCGGAAAAAACAGTAGGTCGCTGGAGATGGTGCAATAAGCCCAAATTTTATATGTTAAGTCATCTCTGCAACTCTATCCGGACTTTTGGACCTGCCTGCCTGTTTGGTACTGAAAACTTGGAAGCCTAAAATGGAAATACAAGGAAATCTTTGATAATGTCCAATCATCTCAGTCCAAGTAAGGATATTGCAAATTCCTTCAATAACCATTGGCTTATGCGAGTGGTAACAGCAGCGAGAGTTTATGACTATAAACAAAGAACCTATCTACAAGAAAGCAAAAAAGATACAAGATAAATTTCAATATAATATATTGTTTCAAAAAGCTATGGGATACAATTCATTGTGGAATAAAGATGTTCCAATAAAAATAGGAAGTATATAAATCAATTTCAATTTTATTTTGTATGATATAGCATTGAGCATCTGTTTGATCTGGAGATTCAAAAGATACAACTGAAAGATCCACAGGATATATTGATACTAACACAGATTTCTAATTCCTTTGAAGCCAACGATTGGAAAGTCCTTGAAAATATCAAACTAAAAAGTGGACAAAAGATTACAGCAGGTGCTTTTGTGTGAGTTGTGAATGCTCACACGGACACTGGAAGAAGAATTGCATGTGTCCAAAGGATTTGGGATGTTGGAGGATGCACTTTATTCCATACCTAGATTGGAGCAATTGATTGCCAATTGGGGGATATAAACAAATTTTATGGCATGCAAGAGATTCAGGGAACACACCGGGCTGTGTGGATCAACATTACCGTTAGTAGTATGAGTCCACTTCTGAACAATGAAAAGAATTAACAATGCATTGAAACTTTCCAGGACATTGAAGCAGCTTTGAGCATTCAGCACAATTGCCATGCTGGTCAGTGCTCCGTTCAAAAAACCCACTCAGTGATGGTCAAACAGTGTCCATCAAAGAAGTTTGATCACAAAGTGGTACATGTCCCAACGAGTGGTTTCATACTGAATTCAGGCGCCTTTTATAATGCAGAACTTCACTGAAGATGGGCTCAGATTCCCTACAGAGATGTAACACCTGAAGATTGGATTTTGTCAGTGCAAAAAGGAATCAACAATTGGAAGCAATCAATCAGGAAGAAAGAAGAAATAAAGGGAAAGAAACGTCAAAGAGAGGAAGACAAAGCCGCTGGAAAAACAGGACTGGCTGGTAAAAAAAGGAAGATTGGGAAGCCAAACAATTCACAGCAGTCAGAACTGCAGACGCAGGATTTCCCTGATGGGCGAGTGGCCGGGCCATTTTATCATGGGATTTATAATTGGGAGCCATTATCATGGAGTTTTTGATTGATATTTCCAATTAGCATTTATTATCTCTTAACTCATAAATGTTCATTAATTTCAATTTTTTTACAACTTTTTGCTGTATCTCACATTTATTTCTTACCTCTATCTGAAATATAAAAATATATCTTCATTATTCTCAACCTCTATTTGAAACCTTGTAAATTTCCCTAATCATTCTCCAGATTTTTTATTTGGAATGATCCACTTGGGGTTTGAGCTCCTGTCTCATGACCATATCAAAATGATACAAAGAAGTGATCAAATCTCATTAACTTCATGTCTTTTCAGCAGATTATCAGACTTGGGTGGTTATCCTGGGCAGCCTATGTGTTGTTAGCCCCAGGGATCTCCTCCCGCAAATCTGGGTTTCTGGCCTGTGTGTTGTGAGGTCGGATTCAGGATATGCTGAAACAGGCCCCCCACATTCATCTTTTGGTTTTTTTGTGTTGAGTAGACAGTTGGAATGTATCATGGTAATTCAAGATATAAAGGAAGGAATCATCATCAATAGCCTATGCATGACTTGAAGTACGCCCCAAGCAACATCTTTTTGCCCTTTCATTGAATTTGGGAACTATCCTTTCTTGATGTTGATAACTGTGCTACTTTTTTCTCACTAGCTATTGTAAAGGTTTTCTTGCTAATTATTGTAAAGGACTTGAAAAGTTCTGGTGAGCCAAATCAAAGAGCCAGATTTTGTCAGGACTTGAGGTTTCACATGAAACTTTCACAGACTCCAGATTTGGATTTCACAGGTTTCAGCTGTCTTCAACTTTTCCTTTCTCTCACCTTCAGTCATTGATTGCTTTTGACCGTTCACTTTCTTTCATCTTCTCCCGATTCCACTTATTTTCCAACTGCAATCACTTTCAAAAGAATGCCTCAAGCAGCTCGATATCAGCCTTATGCTTGCATTCCCACAAAACCAAGCACCCAGGCCATCGCAGCAGATGTTCAACTGGTGTCTGATCCAACAATTGGTTAACACCTGAAGAGTTGAGCAGGTGAAGTTCCTACATCAGCTCAGAGTACTTCTCATGTGTCTCCACCACCTTCTGGAAAATGATCTTCAGGACGCTCGGCTTGGAAACCTCCTCAAGTATTGACACCACCTTCAACTGCAAGTCAAAAGCTTAAATCATACCGTGTATCTCCACCACCTTCAACTTCTAGTTAAAAGCCTTGTACTCAACTAGTCAAGGTAAAGCAGAAACCACCTCCAATTGCTAAAAGCCCCCCCTCTCCAAGGAAGCAACACCATTTATTGAAAAACACAATCAACAGTCCATCAAAACACAGCGTCAATTCTGAGTCTGAGCTATCAATTGGTGATCTTGGTCAGCTTAACGGTGACAATGATGATAATCAAATGAATGACAACATCAACAACAATGATGATAACAACAACCTGGATTCCAATTGGCTTGATCAAGGTAAGTCTGTGTTGTGTTCTTTGCAAAGAGTTGGCTGATGGTTTTTATCCTTTTGTTACAGACAATTGCTCTGGTACTGAAGGCAGCTAAGAGCCTCCAAAGCCGAGGCCAAGCTTACATTTAGTAAACCGTATGGTGGAGATAAAATTATTTTAGTTCAATAACATCAGCCAAGTGGCTCAATTGGATTAAGAGAGCAAAATTATTGGCCGGAAGCTATGCAATTTAAGCATTGGTAGTCATTCCTTTACTCAGACTAACACTTATGATATCTTTTGTAGTTGAAGCAAGGCAATGACCAATTCCATGCAGTCACGGCCAGAATACTGTCTCCCCGTCAAGATATGATGTCACACCACAAGAAGATTTTTCGCAAGATTGAAGAGATGAAGGAGCGCATCTCAACTGCCCTCTCCTCCAGCGCAGGTGGTTGGGATGAAAAATCTGGACTGAAAGCAAGTCTCTCTTGATTTGTTTTTCTTGTCTCTTCAATCACCTCTGACACATCTTTCTTTTTTAATAAGCAATAACTCAAGTCTTTATCTGTACAGTGCATCATGGATGGTGATGTACAAGCATATACTGCAACCAGTGACAAAGGAGGCAACCAGGACAACCTGTCATTATGCTTACATGCAAAGGTAATGGTGCGTTTGTGTATTTCGGTACAAAATTGACTATTTCCTTACATTTCCACCTTTGTAACTGACACACTTGATAGACTTCAATCTTGTCTAATCCTACTGAGTAGAAAAAACAACTACTTCCAGCCGGTTATGGACAAAACCCCAATCCTAAAGCAACCAAAGCCTCACAGAAGATTTTGACCAACGTTTTAAAGTAGACCCAAAAGGAATTCAAAACTATTGTAGGTTTTTTTGATTTGATTCTCGATTGATTTCCTCCTGCTGACAACTTATGCAGCTTCTCACTGAGATTCATCTTCTGCAACGAGTTGTATCTGGACCCTGCAGTGGCAATGTTCCCACTATCAGTACCATATGTCAAAGTGGGTTTTTTTATGCTTGATGAATCCAATGACAGTCACACACAATTTAAGTTACAAAAATTGAGATCACCAGCTCCATGAGAAGGAACAGACCCAGATTGGCGGGCGGATGCATGTTCAAATGTGGAACATCTTTGCAAGACCCAATATGCTTGGCTGGTAAGATTTTGCACTTGATGTTTTTGGACATGGATCAGAGGCTGGTTAACTATGTTACTTCTATTAGAGAATACAAGCAGTGCATTGGGGACTAAACACTAAGAGTTACAACAACCATACTTCTTGGAACATTGTGGATCAAAAGTTGGAGTTTTTACATGGTCAGTCAACACAATATTGATATGTGTATGTATCCTTGCTTCCATCCATATTGTAGTTTGAAATGCTATACTGAGTTTGTCTGCTTTGTAGGTTTTATGTCTTGCTTGTGTACAATGCAATGACTATGATTGCTTCAATGGTGAATGCAACTTTGACCAGCTCAAGAAGAAGAAAGTTGATTTCTCATCACCATCTGAAGAGTGTATTTAAAAGGAGATTGAGACAATGCACCTGATGTTTGGGGATGACATGGGGGAAGATGAGGTGCTCCACCAAAATCAGGATGCAACTGAGGAATCTGCTGAATCTGGCAAGGAGTGAAGATATTTTTAAACATCAATAGCATCTTTCATTTGAACAGGTCTTTTGTTCTCATTTTATCCTATCTCATTAGAAAGAATAGGAATTGTCTGAACATTTATCCTATCTCCATCACACAAAGTATTGTGCATCCTCCATTGTTGTAATCTATTCTTGTTATCTTATCTCAATTCCATTTGTATCTCTCTCTGTTAGGTACAATATCAATGTGGCAAATAGGAGTCATTATGTGCAATTGAAAGTGTTGTACTTCCTCATAGATTGCGCTACCCAGAGATTCAATGTGAGATTTGAGGCCTGATTCTGTAATTGAGAAACAATGCCCAGCCCCATTTTGCAACTGAAAAGCGGGAAAAAAACTGGTCAAAACCCGAACTTGAAGCGCGTATCCCAAAATCGTTTTTAAAACAAGGTGCTGGAGGCGTTTGCTGAACGTTGGGCACCACCAAAGAAAATTGGTTTTTTAACCAAACTTCACCTCCGGTAAAAAAACGGTTTTGATGGGTTTGTGGTGTAATGGTGGGTCCTGAGACAACATACCATGGTGATGTGAGGAAGTCAGAGCGTAAAAGATGATAAGGTCCACCTATAGCAAGACAACTCAGCTGTGTATATCAATGATGTCCACATTGTGCTTGTGACGGGCCACATGTTTGCATGTAGGCCTTGGGTCTTGATTTCATGTGGCCTTGTTCCCCAGTTAGACGCTTCTGACCAGCATTGAAGAAAGGCTGGCAGCATGATGGCATAGCACCATGTCCAATGTTCCTTGTGGGCAAGCCTGTCACCTATATGCTTTTCTCTTTGTAAGGCAGCAGCATTGGTCATGGCAATGATGTCCTGGCATGTGTTGCTTCATGTCAATTTTGTTGGGCTCTGGTTCACTTGTTTCCTCATCTTCTTCTTCACCACCACTCAGAAGAAAGTAACCTGCTTCAACCTGATTATCCATTTCTGCATGGACAACTGGGGTGGGAGGTACATTGTTATACTGGGTCAGGTGTTGCGCAATAGATTGTCTGGCATGCTTCAGGTCCAGCGCACACTATTCAACTAGCGGACTTTGTAGCTTTGTTGTTGGTTTGGGTTCATATTTAGCATGTTTGAGGCCACGAATAAAGAGAGCCATGAGGTGTGATGAAAGTGTGTCAGAAAGTCAGTCTTGTTTCAGGAGTTGTATTACTGAAGTGTCAAGACAGATGCAACATTTTGCTTTCAATATCTATCAATGGGCACAGCCTAGCCCAATTAGAGACTAGCTTCAACTCAGGTAATCTGAGGCTTACGCTGACAACCATGTCAAACTGGGTATTTGATTTCAGTTGTTTTCCAATCAATTGAACAACGATGAAGTGTGACGCTGTCAAATTCATGTTTGCCCACAATATTTGTAGACTGGCCACAAGTTTGACGCTGTCAAAATGAGATATCAAACATCTTCTACCTTGACTTGGGGGATTGGCACCTGAGAGACCAAAAATTACGAGGCACCAATTTCCCTATTTACCTCATACTTCAAAGTGTAAAGGTGACAAATTATAGGCAGGAAAACATGAATGATGCACAAAGTCAACAAGAGAATATAACATTGGCATCAAAATATGGCCTTGTACTGATTGGTCAAGTGTTATGTGAATATATTGATCCACGCACATTTGAGCAGTGGTTAGTGATTGTATTGTCAGAAATCCCAATCACTGAAGGAGGCATTGGGCCTATCACAGACTATTTTGGATGTAAATTGCAAAAGTTATTACAAATTGTATCCTTGCAGGTGAATAAGCGGTTCTGGCAAGACATATGGGTCTCTGGGGAAGGGATATAACAAGGATAATTGGATGGTACATTCAGAAAGTCCTTATTCAGGCAGAAACAATGAGCCATTACTGAAGTGTTTTGTACCAAAACACCAGAAGCTGTTAACATTTTCATCCTTGCAAGTGGGGAACCTGAAATAGACAAGCCCTGAGAGATATGTGGGGCTCTGAGGGTTGCCACAGAAGTCATACGTGTGGTTAGAACATACAGTCAGAAAGCCTCAGCAAAGGCGCAAAAATGAGCACTGCATGAAGTGTTTTGGACCAAAACTGAGACAGTTATCAAAAATCTCATGAGTACAATCCCAACAAGTGACACAAAGCTCTAAAGTGCATGTACCACCCTCCTCACCATTTTGAGTCCAAATGAAGAAAAATTATTACTTAATTATAAGAAGGGGTATTTTGACATCTATGGAAAGTTTACTTACACAAGAGGTCATATCTATGGAAATTTTACTTACACACAAGGTCTGGGTGGTCTGAGGCTTAGCTAGCCTCAGAAACAGAAGATATAGGACTGTATCTGTGGGATCAGGAGGTTGAGTGAAAAAGCAACAAGTCACTCTTATGATGTTTGAGTGCCATACAATCACAAAACCCAAGAATTTTGTTGACTAGGCTCTGAATCCTTCTCAGATAATAGGTTGAAATCCCCAACCTTGGCTTCAACAGATTCATCATCATATTCAGGTGCAATGCTCTACATACCAAGGCTTCACTAGTGATCAGCCTAGTTCCGCTTGCATGATGATTGAAGAAGGGAGGTATTTAAAAGGAGAAGATCCACAAGTTTTAAATAACTCACCAGTTCAGCTGTATTCAAAGAGAGGTTTTGCCCAAACACCTTTTGGCAACTCAACAAACACCAGGGAATACTCACACCTTTTCCCACTTTCTCAATGTCCAAAGCAGCAGATGAGATGTCACCTCAATTTGATCAAAGAAGGAGCCTATCTCCTGGACCCTCTATCACCACATGGAAGGTTCAATCTCAATACCGAGCTCCTGACATTGCCAATTACAAAGACATAACAAATGATACTAAGCCCTTGCATGTCTCAACTCTACCCGTTTATTCAAAACTGATTGCAGCACTTGAAGAGGCAAGAAGATCAGATTATGTAACAGAACCAATGAAAGAGGGACTTGCAGAGCTGACTTATAGATGTATACAGACTGGAAATGGTATGTAAACATTCCTATCTTCTTGCTTCATCTCCAATCCATACTGACATTTTTCTGGAACCAGCAATCATACAAGGAAAGCTGCACCACCTGGAGACAATGTTGTCATTGTGCATGATGACAACAACAAGGATTTGAATATGAAATACAGATTCCCACTTGGAACGTGCACAACAAAGCAAAGCCATTTCCAGTCATCAACCATTCAGCTTCACACACAAAGCAATACAGGACAATCTCCATCTCAGCAAGCCCGAGATGTAGCTCATCAAAGCTGGTGTTGCTACTCAGAAGGGCCTCTAATTGCAGCCTGGACAAGGGGGAGAATCAAAATAGCAAAAAAACAACTTCTCAAGTAACAAAATCTCCTGGACACCTGCAAGTTCCTAAAAGAGTATTCATGTGTGGCCAGGGATCTGATTGTTTCAATAATGAGCTGGATCCAATTGCTACTGTAGCCTCATTGAAACAGTCTGATGATCCATTTAACAAAACGCAGTCAACTCCTATCATCAGTCAATATGATCAATATGAAACACACCTAACAAGCAACTCACCTTAACTGTAGTTCAATCAACTGAGCCTGAGGATATGACTCATGTTGAAAATAAATGCCCAGCCTCTCCAACAGTGATCAACAAAACCAAACCAACCATCCTTGCCAACCATTTGGTTGAGTCTGAAATCATAACCAAGAAATCCGGCTCACCTTGTATTACTGATCCCGCGTCTGAGTCTGGGCATATTGTCAACAATTTCGAGGCTATCTGTTATCACCTCAACCAACAGGCAACACACACAATTCCAGAACTCTAAGGAAAAGGAAACAAACAGAAATAGCAGTTGTGATTCCAAAGTATGCAGATTGCAAAATGAAGTCTGAGCCTTCAAGACACCATGATCCACAGAGGACCACAAGATTTGTCAAAAAAAAGTCAGGAAGAGATTGAGGTGGAAGAGGAAGAAAGCAACTGTAAGCTGTAACAGTCAATTCTATCACACATTGTGCTGACCCTTGTCATCAACTTGGTTGAGTTCTCCTGAGGACCCAAGCAAATGTAGAAAGAGCTGACTGCACTCTAAGCTGATTTGAAGCAATAAAACACATCAGTCAGTCTTTTCCTCAATTGGGTTGACTTGTGGGTCGAGATTGTGTTGACCTCCTGATCTTCAATTCATGTAGTGCCCAACCTTTTCAACTCTCACACTGGGAAGCCTGCTTACGCAGTTAGCTTCTCCAACACCTGACATTTGGTGAACAAATCATTGCCAAACAAAGGTCTTAAGAGTGTTTTGACTGTTTGTCATCATTGGCAATCAATGTGAATGTCCGTTTGCCCTTCAGCAAAAAAAGTCACTGTCTTCCTACAAATGATTGATCCAAAAACAGAGAAGGCTATGACTGGGGTTGACGCGGTCTGCCTGGCAATTAAAAAGCAAACACCCTGAAATCTTTGCGGGCTCTTGATGCTAAGAACATTGAGTCCCTAGCTGACATTGGTCTTATCCAAGAATGGCAGAATGTATCCATCAAGGCTCTTGATTCATATGCCCATCATTACTTTGAAGCAAAATCTGTTCTAAATGAAGACCCAAGCTGAAGATAGAGAAATTGCAATCCGCTTCAAGAAAGATCTGAGGGGCAACTCCATTAAAACTCCAACACTCAGCTATCTGACAATGTTGGCCTATTGTGGGATTTGCGGATTGATATGCTGCTCAGGTGATGTAAACATAACTCCTGCAGGCCAAATGCAGAGCTTTACAATCCTTTTGGAGTAGATAAGTAATCAGAGGCAGGTTTCAAGGTGAGAGAGCCTATTCAAACATAGTAATCAGTTGCTTATTCATGGAACCAGAGATTGTGTAGTTATAATCTCTCCAAAAGGATCTCTCATGATTATTATTGTATTGGCTTCTTGAGGCTGGAGAGCTTGCGGAAGGTATAAGTCTGGTTTTTCTCAACTCCACCACTTTTACTGGAAGAAATCAAGTCATCAAATTCTAAGGAAAGACTCAACTTGATCTTATCATTTGTGATTCACAATTCAAAAGAAATTGATACATGGGCCTCAAATGCTTCATTCCTTTCCTCCAAGAAAACCCAACAACGTTTTGTGAGATCAGCTCATCTTTTTCTGGGTTTTCCCCTGAAAGCCATGGCTCCTGACCGGATATTATGAAAAATTTTAGTTGCAGGTAACAGTATGTTGATAACAACACTCACTGAGACTTTTATGTCATCAGAAATGGGAAGATTTCAACAATTGAATCTAAGTCAGTTGCAGATGTTCCGGAGGATCAGTCTTCTCAAAGACCAAATTACTTGGAAAACAAAAGGAGTTTCCCCCGTGTTTCTGCATTGATTGAGTGGTGCCTGAAGCCACTTGCAGGCTAGCTAGTGTAATCAAGTGGAGACAAGAAGCTCCACACAGAAGATAGCCACAGGGATGTGAGGACCAGAAGAATAAGATCTGGCAACATCTCCGCCTTTCTCCCGAAGGATTATAATATACTCTATTCTATTATTGCAGTGAATGGACTGCTAAGACCAAGTATTCAAATGGATCAACCATTGTGAGAAAGTAGACCTCTTTCACCCTCATTGAGGAATCTCAATGATCATCAGCCCAATTCTTCCAAACTGAGAGTTTGTTACAGGAGGGGAGACTTGGAATGTGGCTATTACTTGACAGGTACAATTTGCTTCCCTTTCAGATCAACATGTATATATCTTCTCTTTCTTCTTCCCTATGTATACATTTATCCTCTTCATATGGTACTCCATTCCTGCTCAAGCTAGATAACATTTAACTCAACTACTAATTTTTTGGACTCAATCATCTTGCTGTCCATTTGATATCTACCCTGTTTGATATTCACCAATCATAGCAAATCCTGGCTGGTACGTGCTTTCTTTTCACCTTGCCTTATTATGCTAATTATTCAACTCCTTTTGTGTATATAGGCATGTCCCCTCCGCTTCAGCCCATTATTATGGAATATGCATAGACTCATACCAAGATCAAAACTTGACATGGATTTTACATGTAATTTGTCCATGTCATGTTTGTTTAAAATTCACTCTTGAGCCAAGAATTAACCAACATGACTCATACCAACACACATCAACATGGATTTTTGAATTTTAAAACCCATGTTGTAACATGAGTCATGGCAGACAGTCTGAACACCACCAAGTGTCATACCAACAAAAAACATGACACCATACTACATCAAATAGCTTTGCCTGACCTTACCTGGTCCACCACTGATATCCAATACATAGGGTCTAACACAGGTCCTTATGTCCACTCTTTGTGCGCATATACATTAGATTGTATCACTAGACTATGATCACATTTTGTGCCACACAAAATAACGTAAGCCATCTATCATCATAGTTCATATTACCACAACCTCTTTATAAACATATTCCTTGAAGATATCTAGTGTCTGCAAACGATTCACATTAACTTAGTCAAACAACAGTACACACAATCCAAAATGGGTTAAGACACCCTCAAGAAGCTTACCAATAATGCACCACCTGTTACTGCCAACACCAATCATATTTCAAGTGCTTCTGGAAATCATGCATTCAATAATCACATATCAGTAGTAGACAAGAAGAAGGATTCACAGACACTTTGAAACTGTTTTGCTGCAGCAAAATCACAGGAACATCAAGGCCTCTCACGTCTCACGCAATCAGCTCCATCTTTGTCTCCCAATTTGCAACCAAACACTGACTTTTAAGCTAAAAATAAATCACTCAGCATTCCATGAATTCTTGGTTCCTGGAAGAGTATTGGATGTAAAGCCAATAGAATAGGTGTTCCCTAATTCCAATTTGAAATGATCAATATTGAGTTGGTTTTTTGGTTTTGTAAAATCTGTTTGATAAACTGACCTGATTGAGATGATTTAAATCTATGCCGTAGATGGATACAGCGAATGTGAGTTGATCTACTGTTCCAATGAAGATATGATACACCACTGAAGGGTTGGTACGTGAAAATCACGCGGAATCTCACTGCAAGCTATTTCCGCGTGATTTTCACGCTGGGAGTAAATGCGTCCTGTTGACGCAGGGGTGTCACATCCTGCAAACGTCAGTTCAGACGTTCTGAAAACGGCCACGTCTCATCAGACGGATGTGGGCACTGTGTGATCTGGACGCACATTTGCATGCCCAAACCCACGTGCAAAGATCTCACAGCCTCAGGTAGGACACGTAGAACGGGGGCTGGCATCAGTGTAGGCACGTGTCATCCACGCTTCAACCGCGCCGGATAGTGGCAAAATGTGAGGTGAATTCCATCCCATTTCATACATGTTGTAGTTTGAACAAATTGATTCATTGCTGTGTAGACAGTGAAGAACAAAGGAAATTCATCATTGAACTATCTACAGTGCAGAGTCATGATTGTCCTTCCTTGCCATCGTCCTCTCCCTCCACACTCGATTGACCAGAGCTAGAATTGCCAATACTCAACCTAGACCCCTCCATGTGTTTGGCCGGAACCCACTCTAGAACTTTAGCCACAACAGGGGATGGCTGTGGTCCGGAGACTTTGATATTGGCCCATAATTGCTTGCCATCAAATCCTCTTGATCTTTGTGCAGAACTTGATCAAGATATCTGTGAGAAAGTAGGTAGATCAGTGGGTCAGCTCTTGTTAACACAAACAAAAGTGTCAAATACAGAAACTCACAAAGATTCATTGCTGACCGTTCTTGGACACAGATCAACCACAAGTCTTCGTCGCCCAGAGATCGTGCTTCAAGGAGAAACACTTGGTTGCTGCTTGATTGCTGCCATTTTTGATTGAACTACCTAGGAATGGTATCATTTGAATGAAGTCAATATTCAATCAACAGAAAAAAAGGTTTGATTAAACAAACTAACAAATGCTTACAATGGTACATCTAGAGTGTCATACGCACTCACTAGAGGGAGGGAGAAGTGAGTTTTGATCAATTTGGAAGATTGAGTCAGGTATGAATTGAATAAAAAGACAAAGAACAATTGAATTCCTGGAGACCATCATCAAACATGTCTTGATCAAAAAATCACTTACACTCCATGCTAATTAATGCAGACCAACACCCAGCTGACACTAGAGATGGTTGAGAATGAGTTTGTGTAGTGGAGGGGATCTACAAAGAGGTAATGATATTCCCGTAAGGGTTTGGGGGATTTCCTTCATTCTGTGGCAAAGGGTCTGGAAAATTGGAGTCAGAGACTTCATGCATTAAGCCCTTGAGAACAATTTGGAGGTTGTGTAATACGTATAGGTTTTTGATGATAGTGTGTTGCTTGAGGAAAATAAGATATGGTTGAAGAAAAGAAGATGTGTTGGTGGAAGAAAGAAGTTGGAGTGGTTTTGAGTTTGACTTAACACGAGCCAGGAGACGCGAGCCAGGGGTGCTGGGTCGCAACTTGCAATCGTGATAGAATGAGGTTTCACTTAACCTGATTCACAGTGTCACTTGATGTCTTGTGTTGCGTGTTTTTGGAACATGAGCTGGATCATGGATGGGATCAACTGCTCAAGTCCCACATGATTCACTACGTGAATTCTATGGAGACTCCCTGTGGTGACACTGGAAGGTTAAGCCTGGGATGTAGAGCCTTCAAGATTCTTGTGTGCATCAGATGATGTGGCCTTTTCTGTGTCAGACCCAAGAAATGTACCGTTTAGCCCCTGGGGTGTGGAATATCCCGTTTTGCACGTGTATTTGCCCGAAAAACCCTTTAGTGGTGTAATTGTTATTGGGATGTATGGACATATGTTTGTGTAAATAGGTCTCAAACAATGATACACACGTTGTTTGAAATTGATGGGGTGTATCAGTCCCAGGACCGCCCAAAAAATGTTTCAACAAACATTAGGGTAATTTTGAAATTGGCTACACATCAATTTATAATCCTTTAACTTCATCGATTTGAATATTTGTCTTTTTTTATTAAAAATCAATTATCCAACCATTATGATTAATGAAACATCAAGAATCAACATCAAGAACAATACATTATTGTAGAGCGAGTCCCAACCAATGTTTTTGGATGGGACTGCGTTTCAATCTCAGTCTGGGGTGATGACAACTTGTTGAGAGAGATGTCAACCCCCAATACAATTGGTTTGACTACATCCATCTAATTTAGTGTAGAGCAAGTCCCAACCGATGTTTTGGGATGGAACTGTGTTTCAATCTCAGTCTGGGGTGATGACAACTCGTGGAGATGTCAACCCACAATACAATTGGTTTGACTACAACTTAAATGAACTCCCTCACTCAATGAACCCCCAGCAAATGACCCTTGAAGTCCAACGTGGAGCCAAGCAGGCTGGTCACGCCTATTGATGATGAGTCCTCTAGGTCATTGGATCAATTTGGACCTTTTGTGACCTTCTCTGCTTTACCTGACTTTCAATCCATTGTCAATAGCACTCTTGGTCACTCACCTTCATCGCAATATCAACTCCGAGCTACTTTCAAATCTATTTCTAATCTCAATGACTCGACTCTGCTTTACCTGACATTCAATTGATCCTTGATAGAACTCTTGGTCGCTCACCTTCATTGCAAGATCAACTTCGAGCTACTTTCAAATAGATTGCTAATCTCAATGACCCAATCAAACCGGTCATTTGCAATGAACATTCAGATACAAAAATACACAAAGCGTCAGATTGGCTTTTTGTCTTTGCCAACACCGCACCCGACCCCAAGCTACGGCAGTATCTGCAAACACATGCACCACTTGGGGAATGGCTTGGGTTGTTCAAAGCCTTCATCTCAAAGGTGAGCAGCACCAAGGCTCCAATCGCTCTGTGCTCGATACCTACAAGAGTATTCACATGGAACTTATCTCCACCATACCATTGCAATCTCTCAGCTGATCTCCACAATTCGAGCTCTCATTTGATTCAAAGGTCTACTGTTCAAGTGCGACGCAATCACTGGACACAAAACCAATCGGCTTCTTTGGCTCAAAACTTGCTGTAAAATCTTTGAACAGTTTCTAATGAAACACAAGAAAGAAGGAACATTATTCCAACATATCTATTCTTCTTCCAATCTCATTACTTCTATCTCACAACAATCACTTGTCCTCCTGTGTAGATCACAACTGACACAATCAACAAACATCTCAGCAACACACACAATGGAGTCAAGCTTATTTTTGAGGGTGATAGATATGACAAAGATTATCCTGGAAAGCCAAAGAGTACCCAGAAAAAGTCAACATGCAAAAAACAACACAAGCCTGCCACTTCCAGCTCACAGTCTCACGCAAAGAATCAAGTGAAGAAACCTAAACACAGTGCACCAGCCTCTTGTAAGGTTTCAGATGACTCTAGCCTAGAAGCTCTACAGTTACCAAGTGACAATCTTGCAATAGAAAACAAATGCTCAAAAAAACAATCTGGCTTTGTTATGTCAAAATCAAGATTCTGAGGTCAATCTCATGCCACGGACATCTTTTTTGTCTTTAAGTAGCAAATTGAGTACATCCACATTGAATAATGGTTCAACACACCTCTTACCGACTCTCAGAAGTAACATACCTATCTTACAAACCAACTACAACCAAAGATCAGAATTATCTCCTCAGAAAGGTTTCAACTTGCTTCTTACAGTCAATAAAAAATGCTCACATCAATGGAGGAGGAATCAAGCAGTGAGAGTTCCCAGTTTTCATATCTTTCCTTGTCTTCAAAATGCTCATCCCACGTTGTGATTGGGTACTATAATTACATTCAATGATGTTGGTATCACCCAGTTCGCCACACCTTTTCCAGTAATACATCCTTCTACACCTTCTACACCAATCAAGCTGCTTGATGGACAAAAGCTGGTGTTCAAAGTCGATCCAAGTACTAAGCAGCCAGGTTGGACACCTGTCAATTTCAGATATCATGTCTTCATTGATCAGGAGATTGCTAGAGGCTCTTGTCCAATATGTTACAATACGCTGGGTGAAATTAACAGGAGTGTCTGCATGATGGTTGCAACACAGTCCATAACAAAGGACATTGTTGGAAAGGAGCTTCTTCACTTGTACACCCAAACTCAGCAGGTTTATATGGCTGTATCAAAATATTTAAACAATTCCAGGATAGATGTGCTTCTTTGAAAGATAAACCACCTGTAGATAGTATAGCACGTTTGCAGGTACATTGGACAGATCACCTTTCACATATATGTATCAAACAACTGCCTTGTAAATTGTTTTCAGGCTGTTAACTCATTTGGGGTATATAGTGGAAAGTATGATGATGTTGATCCAAAGAATATCTGGTTCTTTGAAAAATTGCTTGATCAAGGTAGATTGCAGATATATACTTTGAATGTATATTTCAAAACACCCTGGGTTGGATATCCAATTCATCTATGCATGGCAATGTGCACCTTCTATTTTCACATTTTGAATTTTGAGTTTGAATTTTGATCTGGATTCTAATTTTAAATTTTGATTCTGATTTTCGATTTTGATTGTGATTTTCAATTTCATATAGATAGTTCCATTATAATTTTCAAGACTATATTATGATTTTCAATTTAAATGATGATAATATGTGCAAATGCAGTTTGAGTTTGAAAGTTGAAGTTGAGGACGTTGAATTCCGATAGAACTTTGTTCAAGTTCAATTCTCACCTTTCAAGTTAAACTCTGCAAGACTTCATCTACACAACTTCATCAGCCTTGTATCCGGTTCCAATGAAGTAGGACCCGATCTAGCCAATTATCCATACACAACCGTACCAACCCAAGTAGCTACATTAGTCAAAGCTCAAGTGTTATTGGATTGAGAGAAATTGAAAGAATCACATCAATTAGGAAACAAAGAAATTGAAACAAATCAACTCAAACCAATCATAGCAGATGGAGATATGGGTCATGGAGGATTATCATCAGTCATAAAATTAGCCAAATTATTTGGAGAATCAGGAGTAGCAGGAATCCACCTAGAAGATCAATTGCACTGTGGAAAGGAATGTGGTCATCAAGCTGGCAAACTCTTACTACCAATCTCTTAGCATTTAAGTCGACTTAGAGTTACGAGACTTCAATGGGATATCATGAGATTAGAAGGTTTATCAATTGCTAGAACTGATTTTGAGAGTTCCAAATTGATCAGTTTTGATTATGATCCATGTGATTTTAGGTTCATACTTGAGATTAAAAATGGGGACAAAAATCTTTGATTGAAAATCCTCAAAGCTGAAGAACGAGGTGCAGTCGGTGAGGAAATTAATTAAATTGAGATGAGGTGGTTGGAAGAAGTTGAATTGGTGACTTTTGATCAAGGTAATAGTATGTCTTGGAAATTGGATCTTGACTTTCTTAATCATTCACAATTTCCTATCCCTAGAAAACAGCCTTTGGACGAGTTTTTGCAAAGAACGGATTACCTCAAGATATAAATTTTACCTTGGCAAGATCCAATCACAAACAAACTTGCACACGAATTCACTAACCATATTACAAAGTTATCTTCCATCTACTCCGAAATTTCATGTACCATGGAACCCACATTTACCAAGAATACAAGAAGGTTATCATCAATTTAACCCAGTGATTGTAGAAGTATTTTGGGTGTTAGATCAGTAAGTCAAAATAGCAGTCAATCTACCACATCTAAAGCAAATCTGAAGAAAGGGGTTTAGGCCAAATCTTGCTGGACTCATTTTAAATCTTGGATGTTCAATGAAGATGGAAGAAATATCTTTACTTGGGCTTGGATCTTTTTTCTTCATGCAAGCTCTCTCTTTTACTTTATCTTTATTCATTTATCTTCTTTTTATACTAACTTGATCTCTTCTCTGGTTGTCACTGACAACATCTTTTCTATATTTTGTTTGATCCAATCCTTTTCTCATTATAGGTTGATTGTTAAGTTTGATTCCCTTTAGTTTTGATCAGAATCCTTTATGTCAGCTTCTTCCTTTCCTCTTTCTTATGCCATCTTCTCCTCTTCTCTATACTAACTTCATCTTCTGATTAGCTTTGGACCTCAAGATCAATTTCTTATTTACATAATCATTTCAATCCCAGCCTGTTTCTCTTTATTTATTGTAGGTTTGTACCCCAATATGGGACCTCCTCTCCTCAAATTTGGTTTTACCCTTCCCACCCATCACATCAACTCAAAGTAGTTTGATTTTGACCACTGATCATGCCAAGTAAGTCTTTAATTTCATTGTCCACTCTCTTGCTCATTACTGACAACTTCTTTTGTTTATTCAGAATTTGATTTTGCGGTTTGTATGCTTCAAGGTACATCCCTTTTTTCTGTTCTTATCTTGTATATGATTTCTAATCTACTATCAGTATTATTTGTACTTTTACTTGATATGATCAAAATCAATTCCACCATTGTTTATCTCAATTTCTTTATTCAATTCTTTTGTTAGATCTTCCCTTCTGTTCTCCAGATTATCCTGATTTCAAATGAAGTGTGAATTTTAGTTTGTTTTCATTATAATTTAACTCATTGATTTAGCTTGATGTGTTAGAAAAGTTGTGTGAATTGAAATGAAATAAAGAATGTTGACAAAGCAAATTGGTGTTTGCAGAACTGTGAGTTGATGAGATTGAGCTCAAGTAAGTATGATGAAATATACATCAATAACTTTCAAGAAATCAATAGAGTGACCTGGGTTGGATTTGATGACCACAATGCTACAATGTCCCTGATTAACAATGATTTTATGGAGACTTTACACTGTTAATGATACAGGAAAGCAGTGTAGTTTATTGTGGCGGCGCCCACTGCTAATGTTGCCAAGGCTAGTATATATATATAATAATGAGTGCAATGAGCAAAGAGATTGTCATTGAATGAAATGAAAATCATCAAGAAGGAAATTACCCTGGACTATGAGCAATGATCTTGACTTTTTGTTTGGCAGATCGTTGCGCCAAGCCTAATGGGTGTTGAGATTGCTAAGAAAGATTAAAGAATTATATTTTTCATTAGTTGCTATTTGGTGAATGGACTCCTATCAAAATGAAAATAATCAAGAAGGAACTTACCCTTGACTGTGAGCCATGATTTTCACTTTTTGTTTGGCAGATTGTTGCCCCAAGGTTTCAATTGCAAATTGATTCACATTGATTGAATTCTGCCCGGTGTGGAAAACATAAATACAACGCTGATGGTGTTTTTTATCAGGTTTTATAAGCAAACCTAGCTTGTGTTTAAACTTTATTTCTTATTTTATTTGAATTCAATTTACATAACTTGTTTCATTTTATTTTGATTCAAATAAATTAACAGATATTAAAAAAATCAAGTAAAAGAAGAATTAAAAAGTTAAAAGTTAATCCTAAAAATTATATTAAGCAATTAAGGAAATAAGATCATGCTAAAAATAAAAGAATAGAAGGAAAAAAACAAAAAGTCTACTTTCCAAAGCTCTTCAACTCTTTTTAGAAAGAAATTAAGTTATTATTCATTTTATGACTTTCCAAAGCAAAGAAAAAAGACAAATATTTATTCAATAGTAGAAACATTTATTTTTTAAAAGATAATAAACTTTGTTTTGAATAAAGTTAATTTGAATTTCTTTTATTTCATAATTATTTAGAGTTGAAAATATTAATTTTTATTTCATAAAATAAAACAAATTATCATTTCATGATTAAATTCAATTATAAATATTTCAAGAATTTTTCAATTATGATTTCTTTTGTTTTTACTTAGGGCGCGTTCACTTAAGCAATTTCTGCTGAGAAATCACATTCTGCAAAATCCAAAGTGTCTATTTGGTGGTGCATGTGCCATTTTTGCATTGAAAAGTTTACAGAATGTGATTTCTGGTCAGAAATTCCTTAAGTGAATGCGCCCTTAGAGTTCAAGATATTGATCTTTCCTTTAGGGCGCGTTCACTTAAGTGCTTTCTTGTGAAAATTTGCATTCTTGAAAGTCGAGAAATCACATTCTGTGAAATGCGTTTGATTTCTTATTTACAAGCATTCTGTAATGTACAGAATGCTTATAAAAAGCGAT